>JALPQD010000176.1:2002073-2234573 GCA_023101885.1 Typhlomys cinereus | reverse complement strand
GTAATGTATCCTAAATTGCTAATAATGTCATTCTTTTGTTCCTTTTTTTATTCAGAAATTGACAAACTAAACCAATCTTTCGACATGTATAATCAGTATCTGGATTTGCATACAGGAGCAAAAATATCACATTAAATTATTGCTGCAGGTAAACTCTTTGGAAAGGATATGAATGTACTAAAATCTTGATAGATACTCTTCTCAGAGTACTGAATGGAGACAGCATATACAAAGCAGATGTGGCATTGAAACGGAAGATGGCTTTCCCTTTATTCAACACTATAAAAGTCTGCAGAGGAGAAAGGAGATAAGATGACGGTGGAAATTGGTGAAGGTGGAAATTCAAATTTTCAATCTAACATATTGCTATCTGGAACTTAAGCTTTCAGGCAGTAGTGCTTGATAAATACTGTTGCTGGTCTAGGCAATGAAGCTCCAAAGCCATCAATGCAGCTATTGGCCAGTCACTTTGGTCAAAAAACTCCATGGCCATTTCTTTTTAATCAGCTAAACATTAAATTATTGAAAACTACCTGTTGCTTAGAGATTCCAAAGTACTCTGTCATCTCTGTATCATATATCTTTAATAACAGCATTATTGAATACATGGCTTAGCAATAACATGTCTACTAAAGTTAAATTAAAATATAACTTTTCTTCTGTTACATTGTCTTTCAAGAAAGTTGAATAGAAACAAGCCATCTCTGATATCTACAAAATTACCTTCAAAATTTTATTTTAATTAATTAATTTACTTATTGTGTGTGCATTGCATACATATATGTATAAGAGGACACTTGAGTGTGTGTGTAGGCCCAAGAGTGACATTGGGAATCATCCCAGATACCTTCTTATTGCTTTGTGCTGGGGTTTACTAGGTTCTTCCCCCTGGGACTGGAATTCAAGTCCCTACAAGACCTGACTAGCATTTTATATAGAATCCAAACTAAGGTCATTTTGCTTGTGAGTCAGAAGTTTTGATCTCTGAGTTATGTCGTTAGCCCACATATTTAAAATTTTCAAATTTGCTGTAAATTTTCATGATTGATAGAAAATTAGCTGTTTGTGTGTGTGTGTGTGTTTGTGTGTGTGTTGTGTGTGTGTGTGTGTGTGAGTGTCAGAGGGTACTGAAAATGAGCTGTTTTGAGGAAGATTTTCATCATTTGAAGAGTGTCAGAATTGGAAAGATATTTAAATAATTCAGTGTTTAAATTTGTGTAGTTTAATTGTAGTATTATAATGTTAAAAACTTGCTTCTAAGTATGCTAATTTTTTAATAATATGAATGTTATTATGTGAATATGTAGTTTTGTTATGCTACTATGTAAGCAACATGAGTAAATCTAAAAATTATTAAAGGATTTTATTTTGTCCAGTGCATAATGAGTGACATAATCCATGATACTGATAATTAAACAAAAAATAATAATAACCACAAAATATTAAACAACTCAGGACTTTGGTTAGGAAACCAGAAAGAAAGCTTAAACCACATCATGGTTTTCTGCATTCAATAAACAAAACTTGTGCTCCATGGAATACATTTACTTGTTTTTTTCTAATTTTTTAAACTGAATTCTACATAATTTTATAAATAATCTTGTAATAAACTTCATTCACAGACTTAGAGAAATAACTTCATGTGTCAGTTTTCACTTGTATTTGAGAGTATACTTTCAAGAAAACAAACCAGAATTACTTTTCTAAGTCTTCATATTTTTGTTCCATTTTGCTATGAAATATATGTCAAATACACTTTATGTTGAAAATTGCTTTTAAAATTAATACCTACTCTTTAAGTGCAACCTTAACAGAAATCTCAACCAACTGTGCTTTTTAAAATTCATTCATCTTCTCTTTCTGTAAATGTATAGTTAGCAATTATGTCAAAAAAGGCAAAGAAAATCTGAGCTAGTAAGAAACTCATGTCATTATATAGTCTTAACAAGATCAAGTTACGCTGTAGTTGGGATTTTAAAAATAAAAGAATGACTTCAGCATTTTAAAGTGTAAGTTATCAAATTGTTTTGCATTAAAAACTTTTAAGGAATTCTGAAACTTATGCGTACATAGGAGTTCATTGTCACTGTAACCATACAACCTAGGGACTCACCTGTTGTATCCCAAAAGACAGAATATTGAATTCAACATTTTAAAATATCAAAAAAGTCAAATTAGCAATATTAATGCCACGATCGACTTTAAGGAAATAACAGAAAAAGTACTTATTCCGAACATCCTAACGTGTTTAATAATATTACACATGCTATGAAGTTCCTCAATTTCATTGATCCTTTGTATAGAAAGAAGCCCTGAAGTCCCAAGACCTCACCTTTTTATCTGCATAATAAGGGTCCAGGTCCTCCAAGGGCTCTGACACCATTCCCGGAGGGATATCTCCATAGATGAAGGGCAGCTGCTTGCCCGCTTCCAAGTCACTGCTGGGCTTCGGGCCTTCCTCCTCCTCATCTTTCTTTTCTTCTTTAGGCTCCTTTGCTTTTCCTTCAGCAATACGTTGTTCAATGAGGGCAAGAGACTGTTTTGTGAAGTGGACGAAGCTCTGAGGTCCTGGGGGAGGCAACGTTGCCATCTTTTCATCCTGTATATTTTAATTCCTCTTTAGCTTCTTACAAAGGAGGTCTAGAGAGAAATAAAGAAATGAAAAACGTAAACATATGGCTTCCAGGGAAGTCATATTAAAAACTGATGACAGGTTGTGAGTATAGCTCAGGGGTTGTGATGGTTAAGTTTGATTGTCAACTTGTTAGGATCTAGAATCACAGTGGGTCAAGTCTCTGGGCCTGCCTAAGAGGGATTTTCTAGAGTAGGTAAATCTCTTGAAAATATATGTGAGAAGTTATCTTGATTAGGTTAATTGTGGTGTAAAGACTTATGCTGCATGTGTTTCCATCCTTCCATCGGCAGGGGTCCTGCATTGTATAAATAAGAGAAGGCTTCATGAGTTTTAGCATTCCTTGTTCTAGGTTTCCTGATGTGGATACAACACAACCAGCTGCCTCAAACTCCTTCTAGCTTAACTTCTGCACCATGACAGACTGTAATCTCAATGTATGAGCCAGAATAAATCCTTCCTTTCTATAGTATGCTTCCCGTAAGACAGCTTCTCTCGCAGGATGCATACTATAGTGGGGGAGCACTTGCTTAGCACCCACAAGACTGTGGATTCTTTTCCCAGGCTTGAAAAGACAAACCATAGAATTGACGTTAAGCAGTAATGTGCTTATACAATTATTATCAAATTGTGATGTGATGTGGGCCCTTATTTTCATGCTTTTTAATCATCTTTCCTAAAAAATTTTGAAACTAACACAGATCTAAAATGAAATTGAAATGCCAATTGCCTAAAGATGTTTTAAATTCTCTTTAATTTCCACCTTCATTCCCTTATTTCCTTTTTATTCAATAGAATTTGGTGATTCTCTTTCACGTGTATACAACATTTTTAATCTGTCAACCTACTGTGAGCACTCTAGACAGATCACATTAATATAATCTTATCACACATGTTCAATAAAAATGTTGCATAACATTCAGTAGCAACAATACTAGTTATCACAATTCATGAAGGTGAATGTTGGGGGAACTGTTTTCCCTCAAGTTTCTCCCATTCCTGTGTCAATCAAAATAAGCTTCAGTTAGAACAAAGTGGATTACTTTTGCTCAGTGAAATGGGCAAAGTACAAATGCCATGCATTACCAGAGTTTTGCTTTAAAAGAAATATCAAGTGACTGTAAAAGCAAAGAAAATATTTTGAAAGGTAGAAATGTTTTTAAGATTTACAAAATGAATACAGGTTTTTTTTCCTGGGAAATGCTTTGTGTTTTTAATGGCTTATGATATAATCAATATGCCATGGAATGTACCTTTCCATTTTCTTCTAACCCATCCTCACTTACAGGAAGTATTTTACTAACTACTGAACATGCTTTTGTATCAGATATTTAGTGCATTAAGAATAGCTAGAAAATACATGTTTATCTACAACAAATTTTCAATTGAAAAAGAGCAATGTCATACCGAATTACAGCAAAGATAAATCTGAATTTCTTAAAGTAAAGGAGAGAGAATTATTATATGTGGCTCACATCCACTTTATTCTTGCCTTAATGTAAAAACAAAGATAGGCTAATGGGCACATGTCATGAGGTTACCATGGGGTAACAGAGGTGGGGAATGGCTCTGGTTTGGATAAAAACTTTTAGCATTTCTGATATAAATTGCAGAAGTCTTTAATTTCTTTACTTGTATGCTACAGTGGAGAACTAAAGGTTTTGTTAGCAAATAGATACATAGCAAATTTTTACAGGGCAGAATACATTGAAAGTCATGAAATGGCATATATACACCCCTCTTGACTCAGAAATTATAGAATTGTGTGGTCATAAACAGTGAGGCAAATCTACTCTGCTGGCCAAAGGCAGCTAATAGTATCACTTTTTGTAAGAGCAATTTGATAATATTATTATTTCTTGTGAGAAATTTGAATAATTAATTGACTAAATTGGCTCTATGCTAAGATGGTACTACGTATAGGCCTTCGATATCAAACCTAGTGACTCGATTTCAGATGTTAGCCGCCCTTTTAAATTTATTTTCACTGAATCTGAGGAATAAGCCTATGAATATGATTGCCATGTATGTCAGAGACGCCTCAACATGTCTAGGAATTATATAGACAAGAAGATGAAGCTGAATGTTTCAACAGACTTTGGTGTAGGTATGCTTGGGTCCTTAGGGCAAAATGACTGAATGATTAATGATGTCATGACTTGTGGTATTCACTAGCTGTATTCGTCCAATGTTTTCATTTATCCTTCTTTCCCTTTTCATATTCTCCCTCCAGCTCCTCTTCTTCTCCTCTCTTTCCTCTCCTTCCTCCACTTCTCTCTTTCTCTCTGTCCATGAACATCATTAACACACAGCTCCCTAATGATTAAAAGACAGAGGTGGTGTGGCAGAGGGAGCTCTGAATGATGTTCATATATATATGTAGTATTTTATATGGATGGTTAGACAGACAGACAGACAGACAGAGACAGACAGACAGACAGACAGACAGACAGACAGACAGACAGATAGATAGATAGATAGATAGACAGATAGATAGACAGATAGATCAAGGAAAGTTAAATAGAGACACGAAGACCCTGTAGAACATCCTGGCTTTGGTAATAGCTGGTAGAAATGCTAATGGGATTTCATCATACTCATCTACACTTGAAAAGTAAAATTTTGTTTTGTTTAATTAATATGAGAGCTTTTGAGAAGAGCACGTCTAGCTGGCATCTAAGTTTTCCTCAGACTATTTAGATGGATTGCATGTTGGTAGGACCTCCACAGGCAACATAACTAAAATTGAATCTTGAACTTCAGAACTCACTATGATGTCAACAACAGGGCATATTTTGTTTGTTACTACAGCTTCTTTTTCCTTCACCAGTGTTTCCAGTTTATTATAGGAAATTTCTGCATAGCTATTTAAATAGAAACAAAGCTCAAATTCTAATAAAAATGAAGATGAATGTTCATACTTGTCTAAAATTGTAGAACTCCTTTAAATCATTAACAAAGAAACAATCTGTAGAGAAAAGAAATTCTATTGAAAAGAAAGAATCTAGAAAATGAAAAGAATTATAATAAAAATGACAAAATACTTAACAAAATATTAAAAACATTTCTCAATTTAAGACTTTAAAAAGAATATAATAGCCATAAAATACAAATGATTAATAAACACTTGGAGCTACCTATGTCAAATATCATGAGTAACCAAAGATATTAAAGTTAAAGTAAACAGTGAAGCCAATTTTAACTTATTAAATTATTGAAGGCATTAATAAAATAATAGTGATATGGGAGATTGCACAAAGAAATTCATTGCCCTGTCTATAAAATATGAATAAATAATGTACATGACTGGGGAGTTATTTCACAATACCTAGAGAAAACATCAACTATATGCATTCATTTTTATTACTAAATGATTTTCCATCTAAGAATTTATCCAAAGGCAATGATATATTCTAACATCTAACCTCATAACAATTTTGATGATGCTGAAATGTCTTTATATTACTGAAAAATTATAATCAATAAAAGTTTGACAATCAGAGCTTATTAAGTGAAAAAATGAAGATACAAAAAGATACAGAGCAGCTTTTAAAGACTTTCAGGAAACAATGAATTTATAAACCTGCTACAGTTGATGCACACACGTACACACTCATTAAACTCAAATTTTGAATGTAAACAAATGCCGTATAAATTCAATATATGTTGTATTTCATGAAGATAATCCCTAGATCCATGATCACTTCTTTATACTTTTGACTTGAAGATATTTCCCCCCAAAATGTTGTGTTATATCCAAAAAAGTAAGATACTTGGTAAAGAAATACTTAATCTGATATGGTCTTTTGTATTTATTAAAAATCATGAATTTATTCTTATCAGGTTCAATTGAATTTTAGAGAAAAGTCATCATATGTTTAATATAATTTTTATGTCTTCTTTAAAGTGTAGTCGTAATGTAGTCTACAAAGTAAGACTTTTATGTTTTCATTACTAGTTGTCCGACACTGTCCATTAATGTCATATTAGAGAATACTTATGCAAGTTCTAACAGGAAACACTTAGGTTTCTAGAATTCTAACATTAGAAATAAATATACAAATATCTGAACTCTTTTAATCTTATATTGCCAGTATCATCTATCTTTTCATCTATCTGTCTGTCATCTATCTCTCACCTATCTTTATCTCATTTTAATCTGACTATTCATCTATCAAGATTTACTTCATGTATCTTTCTGGTTAACATAACTGCAGTTTCTAGTTTATACTGATAGATTTTTTTTGATGGATGCAGCACTACTTACATGTTTCTATTTCATGTGAAGTAACAGTGACAATGAATAGTAAGAGTTATGTGGCATTTAACTTTAACATTCAAATTTAAAACTGCATATTTAGAAATATCTATAAAGAATTATTTTTTAATTTTATAATTAGTAGCATTTATTTCAGGATCACAGGATAAATACTTAATATATTAATGAGGTTCATCATAGGTCAAAGAAATACAAATAATGTGTTCTCAGTATTTTACAAAGACTTCATAGAAGCTAACTTTTTCGTTGATCTCAATGGAAGAAATTATGTTGCAGGGGACCCAGACCCACTTCCTATAAGTTCATTCTTGCTATCTCTCCCTTCCTGATGTATGTGGTGACCTGAAACAACCCTTACCTCTGCCTATATCTATACCTTCTATGTAATTTCTGTTATAAGTAGACTACGAACCTTCTGGAACTAGAAGCCAGACAAATACCCATTTCTTCCCTGAGTTACTTCTGTTTAGTACTGTCTCACAATAGAAAAGTAACTGCACTATTACTCATTTTACTAATTAGAAAGTGAGAAATGTCATTCAAAGTTGATAAAAATGAGCGATACAGATCACTTAGCAACATGAAGAAAGCTATCCAAAAAAACTGAGAAACCAAAGAATGTTTACTACTGATAGATGTCTAGATGAAACTGTTCAAGTTTATTCCCAATCATATTTCTTAATTTTTAGTACTAAATATGGTAAACAAAACAGGCTGCATGCTAAAGGAAGATTCTAAATTGCCTTGAAAGAAGGAAGACAGCATGTAATGTGTAAGGCAGAAATGATATTCTGCTAGTGCTGGATTTACGACCCATTGACTGCTTGATGTTTTGTGTGTGTGTGTGTGTGTGTGTGTGTGTGTGTGTGTGTGTGTTTATGTGTGTGTATGTGTTGTATGTATGTGTGTGGAAAGAGGACACTTGAGTGTGTATGCCTTTGGAGGCCTAAAGTTGACACTGAAAATCATTCTGGATTTCTTTACCACTTTATTGTTTGCTCTAGGATTCCTGAGCTCTGCATCCCAGAGCTGGAATTGCAGGACATGCCACATCATTTCTGCTCCACATTTTAACATGGGACCTGGGACCAGAACTCAGGTTCTTTTGTTTGCAAAACAAAGGGTTTAACCCCTAAACTATCTCTCCAGTCCTGTCTGATAGTTCTTAGAAACAATATGCTTACGATGATTTGGTATATTTGGTATACGCTGGAAACAGATTTAAATTTATTTTACTCAAATATCTCAAAAGACCAATGTGTTACATGGGAAGACTGTGTCATCCTACTTTCTTGACTTAGGTACATAATGAATACATATTCCATCAGACATCACCAATGTCTGGCTAGTTCAATACATGTCCTTCAAAGGTACTAAAACTCCTAGTGTCTGTCTGTTACTAAATCTTCTATGTTGAGCTTATGCATGTGAATATAATATCTTATGCAATAATAGGAATTGATGGTATGAAAATCAATGAATCTTAGCTGCTGATTTTTACTAAATACTGTTGTTAAAAAGCACTGTCAGGAGTCAGTTACGAAGGTCATCAAGTAAAGTCACCTGCTGGCAACCTGAAGACCTGAATTCTATTGCCAGAAGTATTCAAGAAAGTCTAGATATTATTGGTTTCTCTTTCCTTTGTGATTTTTGACCACAATATAAAAGAGAAGCATATGTGTATATAAGAGAAGTGTATGTGTACATAAGAGAATATATAGTATATAGTATATATATGTAATATATATACACACAACTGAAATCTTGGGAATGTAAGTTATAAAAGCTTAAAGTTATTCACCTTAAAACTGGAAAGGGTAAACATGAAATCTCTTCCGTAAAGACATAAAACAATAGTAATAAAGGCATGTTTTGAACTCTATGTCATGATTAGACAAAGGAGAACTGGAGTGAAGAGAGACTATTAATGAGAAAAGGAGAGAAGTCTTGGAGAAAAGAAGGAAATTGTTATGGAGCATGGCTGTGGGTCAGCAGGGACTTTTGGAAGTCAGTTCTTTCTTTGTACCATGTTGAGTTCTGGATATCAAGAAATAGAAGAGAAATAGAGAATATAAAAAGTGTGTTTGTGTTTGTGTGTGTGTGTGTGTGTATGTGTGCATATATGAAAAAATTAACATGTTGCTATTTCCAACCCCATTTGTTAAAGATGCTGCTCTTTTTATTTTTATGCACTTTGTTGAAAATCAGGTACATGAGCTTATCAGGTGCATGTGTGATATGCAGGTGTCTGCCAAAGCATTGTGTGGAAATAAATATATTATCTCATTTAAGTCTTTTTTTAAAAGCTAATTTCTTTTGCATATAAAGTGAGTAGTAAGGTAATGAAGGTCATGTGCTTAGTAAGTAGTTGAGACAAGATTCAAACCCAGGATGTCTAAATCATAGTGACTGCTCTGGATGAAGGGCAGTGGTTAAGAAAAGTCATGATAATCCAATGCCTATCCCTATTCGTGTGTGTGTGTGTGTGTGTGTGTGTGTGTCTGCCTGTGAATGAGACACAGTCTCTCTCACTGGATCCTGAAGCCTCCCAAATAGATGAGGCTGGTTGGCCCGCAGGGGTTGGCCATCCTAGTATTTGGATTATAAGGCAATACCACATCTATCTTATCTTTTCTCTTTCTTTTTTTTTTAAACATGGATTCTGGGAATCGAACTCAGGTCCTTGTGCTTATGAGGCAAACACTATACATACTGAGCTATATGTCTCTCCAGTTACATATCTGGCAAACTCTTGCTCATGCTTTAAAGCCCAGCTCAAATGTCCTGTTTTATATCTGGGTCCTTAATTCTAACACATTGATTAGTATATTTTTTTTGGTGTCAACATCATGCAGCTTGTATTATGATGTCTCTGAGGTGCAGCTTCAAATTGGACATGGTAATGTCTCAAGTAGTATTTTAATTCCTCAGGATTGTTTTGTACTTCTAAATAAAATTTAATTATTTTTGGTCTTCTGTGAAGAATTATATTAGGATTTTAATTGAGATTGCATTGAATATTAGCAATGCCTTTGGTAAATGTCATTTGCATAATGTTAATCTTATGAATTCATGATCATTCGAGGTAGTTCCACCTTATGGTATTATCTTCCATTACTTTCTTCAATGTTTTAAAGTTTTCATTGTACAGATCTTACAATTCATTAGATTTAGTAGAATGTATTCTGACTTTCTCTTTCTTTCTCTCTTTCTCTCTTTCCTTCCTTCCTTCTTCCTTCCCTATTTTCTTCCCTATTTTCTCTTTCTTTCTTTCTTTCTTTTCTTTCTTTCTTTCTTTCTTTCTTTCTTTCTTTCTTTCTTTCTTTCTTTCTTTCTTTCTTTCCTTCCTTTCTTTCTCTTTCTTTCTTTCTTTCCTTTCTTTCTTTTCTTTCTTTCTTTCTTCCTTCCTTCCTTTCATTCTTTTTTTTGTTCTTTCTTTTGTTCTTTCTTTTGTTCTTCCTTCCTTCACCTTCCTTCCTTCCTTCCTTCCTTCCTTCCTTCCTTCCTTCCTTCCTTCCTTCCTTCCTTCCTTCCTTCCTTCCTTCCTTCTTTCTTCTCTCTCTTTCTCTCTCTCTCTCTTTCTTTTGAGTATGGCGAATGGTATTTTTCTCACATTTATTTCTCAGAAAGGCCACTGATTTTTTTTGTATGTTAATTTTGTGACCTGCTACTCTACTGAAAATGGTTGTTGGCTCTAGGATTTCCTGGTGGAGCCTTTAGAGTCACTGAAGTATAGAATCATGTCATCTTCAAATAAGGATATTTTGACTTCCTCCTTTTCCTGTTTCTATCACTTTTATCTTCCTATAGAAAAATGCAAAAAAAAGAGTTTGTCTCTTTGCATATTCCAACTACGAAATAGCAAAAAAGTAAGTTGTTCAGTATATTTTCATTTTTAGTTTTCTATATTTTAAGCCTCACTCATGCCACTCACATCATTTAATTCTTGTTAATCCCAGCAAGGCCAATTCTTTTTTTTTAACCTCCATATGTGTTTGAGAAATGCAGTGCCCCACCACAAGTGTATTTCACACATTTTCATCTCTCAGACCTATCAGCTTTAATGTACCTCAAACAATTTGCTGCCAAACAACAAACAAAAAGCAAAAATCACCACTATGGTAAACTAACCAGGAGGTACATTCAGCCTTTGCAGTATCCATTTTAAAGTGTTGATTTCCTAGCTTTCAATGCTAGGTAACAACATTCTCCACAAAAACAAAGACATTGAAGGACATAGTCTATCAGCCTAAAAAGTAAAGGAATGAATTACTTTATGAAAAAAATCTATTAAGGAATGGATACACTTTTTTTTTAAAAAAAAAGATCAATTTTCACTTTGAGATTCTACTTTTTCACTTTAAATTTATATGGCTCGATTTCTCTTTCATCCAGTGTAAAAAGGGTAAAAGCCTCAGGAATAATCTACAGATCCCATGAAATGTACTAGCTCTCCATACTGGAAAGACCATATATTGGTGTCAGCAGTTCACAGATCAGTAGTCATCTTGGCCTGACTGGTCACTGCATTGTTTCTTACTTTTAGTGTTGATCTTGTGTAGATGATATCATTTTTTGTAAATCACAGTTACCTAATATGAAAATGGAGTTAATAATTATAATGTCAAAAGTGGATCTAAATTGAGACAAAAAAGAGTGCTTAATAGAGCTTGTCACCCCTTCCCCCACTCCGCCGCCCGGGATAAGCGCGGTCCAGCGGGGCCTCACTGCGACCTAGGTAAGCTCTGCCCCTGCCCCCCCCAACCCCAGGCAGCCCAAGGGACCTAGCTCTCTCCCACCATCCAGCCAGAACCGTGCAGGGCCTGGGAGGAGGACACCTCCCTGCGCCCCGCCCCACCCCAGCTCCCCCAGGTTAAATAGCGCTCCCCGCCGACACCCCATCCTCCCTTTCCCCACTCCGCCTTCCGGGATGCAAGCAGTCCAGCCTGGACTCACCTCGGCCTAGGTAAGCTCCATCCCTGCCCACCAAATAATTCAGTTTAGTGAAAAACGCACAGAAATTGAAAGAACCCCAGACCAAATAATTCAGTTTAGTGAAAAACGCACAGAAATTGAAAGAAGATCTTAAGAGTTAAAAAGACAATGACAAAGTCAAAGTGCAAAACCATGAGAACACTCAAGTAAACAAATCTCCCACTGAAGGAATTAATCCCATAATGTTAGACTCCAACCAGAACAAACCAATGGAAAATGGCCATGAAAGCCTGACCCAGGATAACAACTTTCAAAATATGATCACTACCATGTTCAATACTATGAAAGAGGAAATCCGGGAGGAATTAAATAATCAAATCAATCGCTTTGAAGAGGAACATAACAGACACTTGGAAACACAGACACTTGAGAAAAACAGTGCAAGAAACAAAAACTGGCATAGAGCAGTTAAAACAGACTCAAGCAGAGTTTAAAACTGAGCTAAAAGACAAGTTATCTTCAACCCAGAACTCCACAGAGAGTCTCATCAAAGAACTAAGGAAGCAGAAAACAGAATTTCAGACCTTGAAGATAAAGTGGGAGTATTAACCAGCTTAACCAATGGTCGTTAAAGCCAAAAAGATACTTGAGAGAAATATTCAAGAGATATGGGAAATCCTGAAGAAGCCCAACATGCGTATTCATGGAATACCAGAGCAAGAATCTCAAAATACCACCCCTGAGGAAATTTTTCAAATGATCATCAAGGAAAATTTTCCTCAACTAAAAAAAGAGAGGCCCATCCATATACAAGATGCATTCCACACCCCAAACAGATACGACCAAAACAGAAGCTTGTCACGGCAAATAATAGTTAAAACACTCCACATTCAAGATAAAGAACTGGTGCTGAGAGCTTCAAGGGAGAAAAAACAAGTCACTTTTAAAGGTAAACCCATTAAAATAACAAATGACTTCTCAGTCGAAACAGTAAAAGCAAGAAGAGCTTGGAGAGACATACTTCAAGTATTGAATGAGCAAAAATGTCAACCCAGGCTGATTTACCCTGCAAAACTATCCGTCATGATCGAGGGAGAAAGAAAAATCTTCCAGCACAAAGACAACTTTAAGGGATACATGTCCACCAAACCAGGCCTTCAAAAAATGCAAGAAATGATACTCAAGCTTGAAGAAAAAAAACAGGCATATCCAGGAGAACAGAAGGCAAATATAACACCATTAAAAGTGAAGCAATATACTTACAAAAACTACTAAACATAATAAATGTCTGGAATTAAAATAGTTTCTCCATTATAACACTAAATGTTAATGGAATTAACTCACTGATCAAGTGACACAGATTACAAATTTGGATTAAAAATCACAATCCATCAATCTACTGCGTGAAGGAAACCCATCTCACCACAAAAGATAGGCACGCTTTAAAAATAAAAGGCTGGTCAACAATTCTAAAAGTAAATGGAAGCAGAAAACAGGCAGGGGTAGCCATTATGCTATCAGACAAAGTGGATTTCAAACCAAAGAAAATTATAAGAAACACGGATGGATACTACATTTTAGTCACACGTACAATTCACCAGGAAGACTTCACAATACTGAACATATATGCACCCAATACAGGCCCCTCCACATTCATTAAGAAAACCCTACAGCATGTAAAGCAAGAAATCAACCCCCAAGTGATAATTCTTGGGGACTTCAACACAGCCCTCTCAACATGGGATAGATCAACAGGTCAAAAGCTTAACAGAGACACTTTGGAACTTAATCAAACCCTTAAAGAAATGGACCTTACAGATCTCTATCGAACTTTTCACCAACGCACCAAAGAATACACACTTTTCTCAGCAGCACACGGAACTTTCTCCAAAATAGATCACATATTGGGCCACAAAACGAATCTACACATATACAAAAAAGTTGAAATTCTAACCTGTGCCCTATCAGACCATCACGGCCTAAAGCTGGATATCCACAACACAACAAACAAGAGAAAATACACTAACTCCTGGAAACTTAACACTATGATGCTGAATGAGAACTGGATTCAGGAAGAAATTAAAAAGGAAATTCAAGATTTCCTGAGAGCGAATGATAATGAAAATACAACTTACCAAAATCTGTGGGACACAATGAAAGCTGTTCTAAGAGGTAAGTTCATAGCTCTTAATGCCTACATCAAAAAAATGGAAACATCAGAAATAAACAACTTAACAATGCAGCTTAAAGCTTTAGAGAAACTAGAGCAATCTGATCCCAAAAGTAGTAGAAGAGAGGAGATTAGCAAAATAAGGGGAGAAATATCTGAAATCGAGACTAAGAAAACGAAAAAATCAACCAGTCAAAAAGCTGGTTCTTTGAAAAAATCAATAAGATTGATACACCCCTAGCTAAATTAACCAACAGCAAGAGAGAGAAAACCCAAATTAACAAAATTAGAAATGAACGTGGAGTTATCACTACTGATACCCAAGAAATCCAGAGGATTATAACATCATACTTATACTCTGTGAAGTTTGACAACACAAAAGAGATGGATGAATTTCTAAGTAAACACAACTTACCTAAATTGAATCAGGAAGTTGTGAATTATTTAAATAGTCCTGTAACATATAAGGAAATTGAAGAAGTAATCTCAAATCTTCCCACCAAAAAATGTCCTAAACCAGATGGATTCAGCACAGAGTTCTACCAGACATTTAAGGAGTTAATAATACCAATACTCCTTAAACTGTTCCATCAAATAGCAAAGGAAGGAACACTACCAAATTCCTTCTATGAAGCTAATATCGTTTTAATCCCAAAACCTAATATAGTTTCACTTAAAAAAGAGAACTATAGGCCAATCTCTCTGATGAACACAGACGCAAAGATTCTCAACAATGTCTTAGCAAATCGGATTAAAAAACATATTAAAAAGATCATTCACGGGGACCAAGTAGGCTTCATCCCCGGCCCACAAGGTTGGTTCAATATACGCAAATCAATAAATGTAATTCATCATGTAAACCAGTCCAAAGTCCAAGACCACATGATACTCCCGGTAGATGCAGAAAAAGCTTTTGACAAGATCCAACAGCCTTTTATGATCGAAATGCTAGAGACAGTAGGAATGGAAGGAACCTTTATCAATATAATAAAAGCTGTATACAACAAGCCCACAGTAAGGATTATGCTCAATGAGGAACAATTGGAAGCATTCCCACTTCGATCAGGAACTAGACAAGGCTGTCCACTCTCACCACTTCTACTCAATATTGTACTTGAAGTCTTAGCTGAAGCCATAAGACAAGAAAGGGACATAAGAGGGATTCAAATCGGCAAGGAAGAAGTCAAGCTATCCCTATTTGCAGATGACATGATCTTATACCTGAGTGATCCCAAAAACTCCACCAGGAAGCTTCTGGAACTAATTGAGAAGTTCAGCAGGGTGGCAGGATACAAAATAAATGTGCAGAATGAAAGAAGTGAAAAAGCCTTGAGAGAAACAATCCCATTTACTATAGCCCCTAAAAAAATGAAATACCTTGGTATAAACCTAACCAAGGAGGTAAAAGCCCTTTACAATGAAAACTTTAAAACCCTAAAGAAAGAAATAGCAGAAGACACCAGAAGGTGGAAAGACCTCTCATGCTCTTGGATTGGCAGAATCAACATCGTAAAAATGACCATCCTACCAAAGGCAATACACAAATTCAATGCTATACCAATTAAAATCCCAAAGCAATGCTTTAAAGAAGTTGACTAAACAATCTCAAAATTCATATGGAGGCACAAAAGACCCAGGATAGCAAAGACAATCCTGAGTAACAAAAACACTGCTGGAGGTATTACCACACCGAACCTTAGTCTATACTACAAATCCATAGTTATATAAACAGCCTGGTACTGGCTCCAAAATAGACACACAGATCAATGGATAAGGATTGAAGACCCAGATATAAGCCCACAAAATTACAGCCATTTGGTCTTTGACAAAGGGGCCCAAAGAATCCAATGGAAAAAGAACAGCATCTTCAACAAATGGTGCTGGCAATACTGGATCTCCACATGCAGAAGATTAAAGCTGGACCCGTAATTGTCACCATGTACAAGACTTAATTCCAAATGGATCAAGGACCTTGATATAAGGCCACAGACTATAAAAACCATAGTTGAAAGGATGGGGAACTCCCTCGAGCTGATTGGGCTAGGCCAACAGTTCCTCAACAGACATCCAATGGCACAGTCACTGCTACCAACTCTCAACAGTTGGGATCTTGTGAAATTAAAGAGCTTCTGTTCAGATAAAGAGATTGTAACACGATCTCAAAGGCAACCCACAGAATCAAGGAAATCTTCACTAACCACATATCTGATAGAGCTCTACTGTCCAGAGTGCACAAAGAACTTAGAAAACTAAACACCAAGAAAACCAATGGCCCAATTAAAAAATGGGCCCTGGAACTTAAAAAAATTTTACCAGGGATGAAATTAAAATGTTTAAGAAATATCTTAAAAAATGCTCCACTTCTTTAGCCATCAGGGAAATACAAATCAAAACTTCCCTGAGATATCATCTCACCCCGGTCAGGATGGCAAAAATCCACAATACAAACAACAACAAATGCTGGACAGGATGTGGAGAGAGGGGAACTCTGCTACATTGCTGGTGGGAATGCAGGCTCACACAGCCACTCTGGCGAGCCATCTGGAGATTCTTAAAGAAATTAAAGATTGAAATGCCATTTGACCCTGCTTTTCCACTTTTGGGAATAACCCCTCATACAGCAGAGGTTCACCTCGATAGCACAAGCACGACCATGTTCATAGCAGCACTGTTTACAATAGCAAAGTCATGGAATCAACCCAAATGCCCAACAGTTGACGAGTGGATAAGGAAACTGTGGTACATCTATACAATGGAGTACTACTCAACCATCAAAAGTGATGAATTACTGGAATTTGCCAGGAAATGGATGTCATTAGAAACAATTATATTAAGTGAAGTATCCCAAACCCAGAAAATTAAGTGCTGTATGTACTCCCTAATAGGTGGCTCCTAGTACCAAACCCACCCAGCCCACCTTGAGACACTTATAGGTAAATTTATATATTACCTACAGTAATTGCAAGGATTATGAACAGGAGGGATGGGGTTGGAGGGCCACACCAGAAACAAGGAGAGAAGTGACCATGTTACAGTAGAGAAAATAGGCCTCCATCAAGGACTGCAAGTAAGTAATGTGACACCTGGTTAAGTTCACAGACAGTCGTTCCTGATCATTTACAACTGAGGGGGTATGATCTCACCAGAAGGGGAGGGCATATAGTCTGGCAGATAAAAAGTAACCATTTTGCAAATGGGAGATTGACCCCTCACTCACTGAGGTTTCCTACTTTTATTACATCTACACTTGAACGTGCTATTATAACAAGACTCCAGTTTAACAGCTTTTTGTCTCTGGCCAGGGGGTGACATACAGTGCCCAGAAGATGGAGTGAAGGGCATTGCAGGAGCAGAAAAACTGCAAAAGAAAATCAACAAACCACAATCTAGAACTTCAGAGACTATATCAACCACCTAGAATTATGCCAGACTAATCTCTCCCCATCCTGAAGCTCAGGGAAATTTGTGGAAGAGGGGGCGGTAAGAGTGTAAGAGCAAAAGGATGGGAGGAGCAATGATTTGCAAGATACTCCACACAAGTTAGGGCCGAAGCAATCATAATTGGACTTTGCATGCCCTGCGCAATGTCCAACACACTATTGACCTCATAAAGTCTAGCATCTTCTAAAGGCACCAAGATCCTTGGAGGCAAGGGATTGGCAGCCACAGTAGTATTCCTATGCTTAAGGGAACACGGGAAAGGATTCAGGGAAATGCCACTGGGTCCTTGTACATCATCGGAGAGGAGGGCTCAGAGCATGCACAAGAAAGGACTCTCTGGGAATTGGGGCGGGAGGCACTGGGGCATGGGGAGGGAGGGGTGAGGGGAGGGGGAGCAGGAGGAGGGAGGGAGGGAACTGGTGTACCTATTAAGTTTGTATTAGCTAAAATAATAATAAAAACTGTATTAAAAAACAGCTAGTCACAATACAGCATACATGAAAGGGCTGCTTAGTACTATTAATACATATCACTTTTCTGTTTTAAATTCTTAATCAATTATACTTTTCTAATTATGATCTATTCATCAAATTAAATTTGAAGATACTTTAATTATAAATTCCAGCACCTCCACTTTGGTTATCACCTTAACCACTAAACCACCTCTCCAGCTCTACTAAAGAGACTTTATTCAAGTTTATTTAAATGGAAAACATGTCACTTGTGTTGAAAATTGTGAACAAATAAGTGATTGAATGTCTTGATTTAGGAAAATGTTTTAAGACTGTTAAGTTAGCTCAAGGGTTAAGCCTTTTTCTCAGAAATAGAAGATCTGAGTTTTGGGTCCCATATCGCATGTAAAGACACAGGTGGAAATGGCCGCAGCCTGCACTTCCATTCCTGGAAGGCAGAACCCAGAATCCCCAAAACAAAACAAAAATTAGGTAAAGCATGCTAGGAGTACTCCTTGGACCTCCACAGGCATACATAGTGCCTTCTTCTATGAATATCCACACACACACTTACAACCACCCCATACACAGGTACATACCCATACATACATACATGTACACAAAAAAAATCATACTTAAGCACAATAGAGTGTGAAATTTAAATTCTTGGTTTACCTCTTACTAGTTTTGTGAATTTCAATATCTGCAATTTCCCTTTCTTTAAAAAAGTGGGAGCATTTAGAACACTAACCAATGTTACAAATGTTAGACACACAAAATTGTTCCTTGGATGAATGTCAATTGTTGAGAGACAGATGTATTTTCTTTATTCCATCACATTTCCATTGTTTTATCTTTGTTATTTTGAACTTTATGTGGAGGCATGAAAATATTTTCGACTAGACAAAATGATAAGAGTTCAGGAAATGCCATTAAGATTTTTGGCTCCTTTAAAAAATCAAATCAATATTTTTGGACTCAAAGGGAAATGAATTCCAACACTTGATTCCCCTTCTGAGAAGCATTTAAGTATCAGTAATGGAGTCCCTGAACAAAGTACAAAAATGATCTCTACTTTCAAGTAGAGAAGTATCACAAGTCTCTGGAGAGTTTTAGTGAGTCTGGCATCTGGAATGGTTCTGAACATCCTGATCTGAAAACCTGTCAGGAGATAAATACTGGGTTGAGCAACCAGGAGCTTTCTTAGGGACTCCTTTATTTTCTAGGGCCCACCAAGAGCTTGACAGCCCAAACTGAGACTATCCCAGAAACTGTAGAAATAAACCCCAATGATACTTTTAACCCTACTGACTGAAAAGGAAAAATGTGAATTTTATTATGCCAGCTCAAAAAAAAAGTCTTATTGGCTCCATTATCCTTTTGACCAATGTTTTAACCTAATGTTGGAAATCTGAACTGTAATTCCTAAATGCCTGCTTCAAATCACAGTGGTTCACATATGATATAATCGTTTTAGGTCAATGTAATTTGATAATGTAAATTTTGTTTTGTGATTACCAACAATATGTCAAAAATAATATCTGTATCTTAAGATGAGATAATTCTAAACCTTTATAATAGAATTCTATTAAAAAACAAGTTTCATTTGACAACATTCAATATTTCTTGTCTGTTTAACTGTGGCTACAGGACAAAGGCATGATAATTCTTCTGTTCCAAAGGATAAGAGTTATTAGTCTTCAGCTGAACCATAATTCATATTTTAGGTTTTCCCTCCTCCACTGAGTCTTTCTCTATATGTGCCAGTTAGATGCAGGTGTTAACATTTGAAAGCTGAGGCTTTGGGCACATGTATGAAGACTGGGGTCAATGCAGGCCCAAAGCAAACCTGAAGGAGAATATCTTAGTGATGTGAGAAGACCCTTCTCATGGTGGGTGGGATCCTTTCCTGGACAAGTGGAGAACATGGAGAGAGCTGGTTCAGTATTTTGACATACTTTGGCAGATTGGCAAGTGAGAAAGGCTGCCCCTCTCTCAGCAATTCCTGTAGATATGTTGTAGTCAGGTCCCTCTGCTCCTGATGCTGATATGAACTCTCCTGCCATGCTGATACAACTGAGAATCGTGAGCAAGAAAAAATCCCTTTTCCTTAAGTTGCTGAGTATTATATTTGTTCATCCACAGAAAGTTGGAACTAATCCACTGTAGCAACTTAATTTTTATTTAGATTAAATCAATACTTGTTTAATAATTAGTCTCAAATATGGCCCAGTAAGTTAAAGGTTTAGTTGGCAAAAGTGCTTGTTATACAGTCCTGACAATCTGAGTTCGATCTCTCGAACCCCTCCAGCTGGATGTGATATCTTGTATCCATAATCTCAGTACTCTTAATTCCAGGAGAATCACCTGGGCGTTCACAGCCAGTTAGCCTGGGCTACATCAAATGAGTTTAAATTTAAAGATAATGGCCTAATTTGTCTGGTTGAGCAACTTTCAAGCAGGGTACCTTTCAGACTGTCATAATGGTCAGCAGGAAAGGCATGTTGAGGGTAAGACCCCCACCATTGAAGATTCCATCTCGTGGAAATGCAAACTCATTTGAAAGGAAAAGTGCCTAAACTCAGAATGCTATCCAAGAGGTTTACTGTTCAAATACAGCTGTGGCTATAAAAGTGTTTCACCAGGGTCAGCACACAAAATCCAGTGCAATTGTGGATTCATGTGGATCAGGCTCTACCCGTAGATAGCACCAAAACTTGACATCAGTGTCAACCTTGGACAGATTTTATAGGCATGTAGATTGAGAAGGTCATAGAAGCTAACTACCATTACAGTGCTAGAGAGCTACTGAAGTTAGACACTATGTGACAGAGTAGAAGTCCTCTCTCAAAGTTTAACTCAGATCTCAGGGAAGAAGGCTTCAGGAAGTAGGATCATTAGAGGCAAGGGGTTAAACAGGTATAACAGAGTTCCTATATTTAGTGGGTAGCCCAAGAAGGAGCCCTAAGCTATTCCACTAAATCCTCAACCCTCACTAGGGTAGACAACTTAGAGGGAAATTCAACATCCATAAAAACAGATGTTCTGGAGGATAAGGAGGGAACAGGCAGGAAACACCAAGAAAGGAAGAGGAATGAGAGAGAGAGGGAAGAGAGGATAGTAGGATGGCAGGACAACAGGGGGGAAGGAATGGGGGAGAAATGTGGGGGAATCAGAAGGAAGAGGGTACCTGTTGAGCTTGTATAACTAGGTAAAAAAATAATAAACTTTTGAAAGTATAAGTACTCTGAGAGGCAGCAGCATGAAACTGTGAGAATGAATGTAAAGTTACAGCAGAGACTACAGATGTTGGAGAAAAAGGTACTGTGGAATATCACTTGCAAAGAGCTGAGAGTATGAAATAGGGCTAATTCAAGTGAAAGGCTATGTGTGCTGTAGGTAGAAGAGCTGAAGTGAGGTTACTTAAACCCCATGGAGCTCGGATGATTCCATCATGATCCCCAGATGTTGGGCACTGATTTGGAGGTTTTGATGATTGCTGTTAGATTTTGATCTTGGTATGCCCCATTCCACTTTGAAATGAGGATGTTGAATTTATGTTATTATGTATTGGAACTACGAACTTGCTTTTTTTTAAATATAATTTCTTTTTTAAGTGTATGAAAATACATTTTTTTATTTCTGCTCATACAAACTTAACAGGTACACTCTGCTACCCCCCTCTGCTCCCCCTTCCCTCCCCATCCCCCAGTGCCCCCCCATCTCGGAGCATCCTTTAATGTGCATGCTAAACTCTCCTCTGGGTCCTCCTCTCCGATGAGGTGCAAGGACCCAGCGACATTTCCCAGATCCCTTTCCTGTGTTCCCCTTAAGCATAGGAACACTACTGTGGCTGTCAATCCATAGCCTCCAAGGATCGTAGTGTTTTTAGTCCATGCTAGACTTTGTGGGGTCAATAATGTGTTGGACATTGCGTAGGTCATGTAAAGTCCTGTTATGATTGCTTCGGCCCTAACTTGTGTGGAGTATCTTGCATATCATTACTCCTCCCATCCTTGTGCTCTTACAATCTTACCGCCCCCTCTTCCACAAATTTCCCTGAGCTTCAGGATGGTGAGAGATTAGGCTGGCCTAGTTCCAGGTGGTTGATGATAGAGTCTCTAATGATCTGAATTATGGTTTGTTGATTTTTTTTTCAGTTTAGCTGCTCCTGCAATGCCCTTGTTTCCATTCTGATGGGTATTGGATGTCACTCCCTGGCCAGTGATAAAAATCTGTTAAATTAGAGTCTTGTTATAAGAGTATATTCAAAGGTATTATGAAACTTGTTTCTTAAGTTTGAAAAAACTCATAGTTAAACAATTGCCTTGATTCTTATAGGAATCTTGGATTTTGTATTTTTAAAATAGTATCAGAACTATTAGAAATTATGGTTACTTATGAAGCTGGATTGAATACATTTTTTTGCATTATAATATTGCTATGATGGGCTGGAGAAATGACTCAAGGGTTGAGTCTGCCTCACAAGCAGAAAGTCCTGAGTTCAGGTTCTGAATCCCACGCAAAAATGCCAAGCAGAAATGTTGGCAACATACTTTAATTGTGACTTACATTCTATAGTATTGTAAATTGTTCAAAATGTTGCAAAAACTAACTGTGACATATGAACTGACTTCCTTAATACTTGCATGTTTTCTGCAAATGTTTTATTAGATACAAAAGTTCATTTAAAATTATAAATATATTGCTCTGGTAATATTCTGCATATTAAAAAATGCCCCCAAAACTTGGTATGGTGATATATACTTCTCATCACATCACTCAGAGTTGAGCAGGAAGAGTTCTCAAGGACAGCCTTGGATTAAAGACAAATTTGAGTCCAATGTGAATGACATGGAACCCTACCAAATAGAAAAAAAATCCTAATGAATTTAAATTTATTATTTTCATCCAATCAAGTCTATCATTGTGTATACTGCCTTTATTTAAAAGATATTAAGGTGACAATTGACACATGGATTTATTGTTCTTTTCATCAAGATGAGTTGCAATTAATAAATGTAAAATATATTTTGCATTGTACAAAATGACATTGCTTTGATCAATAAGGGATCCATTAGAATTTTGATCAATTTTTTAAGTCTATGCTTGAGAAGATCATTTTCTCTAAATGCACCCCTTGGGTCAGGAATGAGCTTATAAACAGAACTAGACTGGAGTCACAATGTCTGAGTCCTAATTACACTTGAGAGTCATATGGCTCAGTAGGCTGAAAAGTACATTGTAAGGGATTCTGCTATTTTTTTTAAGAATGCAAACAGTTTAACTCATCCAATAGTGGTAAACGTACTAATATTTTATCTTTCTAGATTAGAGCTTTATTATAGAGCCATCTTAATAATGCTGTTAACACACACAAGTCTTTCTTGGCTCCTGTGTTACTGTGGGAATTGTGGAATAACAAAGGAAAGAAAGTCACTAGACAGTGAAATTATCATTGTACCAATACCCTCCATTAACTTGCTAGCATCATCAAAGAAAAGCAACTGCTTTTTCCAATTGCCTGTCAAGGATATATTTAGCCTTGGCTTATGATCACAAAGGCCTCTTATGTCAACATGGCAGTTAAAAATCTCTCCATTATTTTCTGTTCATATCTACAACCCAGTGACCAAAACAATCAAAAACATCACCACAGAAGTCAAGAAATGCAGTCTTCTTTTTGGTAAGAATATTTGTGATAGAAGAATTGAAAACATTCAGCTAGATTTTGAAGTTATTCAGCACAATCTTGCACCAAAGGAATATTGGAGTCCTTCTTACACTAAGTCTTAGAATCTGGGTGGAATGTCAATGTGCTTCTCTTTTTATCTAGTTAGTTTTCCTATAATGCTTATTGAAAGGAAGGCAAAAAAGTACAATAAGTGAATCCAGTCACACTAAGAAGTTTAAATGATACGTTGAGAAAATTACCAAGAACAACTTAATGAGATGTAATATTAAAGGTTTGGTATTAGGGCAACTTGGTACACTATTCTATATGATCACAGTAATAGCTTCTATGAACACCAGATATTATTTATTTATGCTGAAGTTTTAGGCTACCATACAAGGTAATGAGTTCCATCTTGTCATTTTATTACATCGGCCTCATTATACTTTGCTCTCAATTATTCCCCTGCCCTACTGCCTTCCCATAGTCCCCTTTACTCTCCAGTGAGTTCCTCTTCTTCTCCTAATCAGTCCCAACTTCTGCATTCTTATTAAGTGTATCTTATTACCCTTTTTCTCTCTCACTCCCTTCTCCCCTGGAAAAGGGAATAACAGGAGGAAGAGTTTAGGAAGGGGCGAAAAGTGTAGAGGATGAGTGGGGGGAGATAATTAACTGAGATATGATAAAGCTGCATGGAAGCCTACCAGGATATGATCTTATTCAAAAATTCCATCATACACACAGATGTGTGCACAATCGAGTTTGAGTAGATGCGACCTACACAGGAATACATAGACTGGGGAGAACAGGGACGGTAGAACTGCCCAAACAAAATGTCAGTTCCACTACAGAAGCTGTTGTTAGGGGAAGTCACAGTGGCTGCCAAAATAATGCAGGTTCTTGCCATTGCTTGTGGTTGCCCACCAGAATCCTATAACAAGAAACTCCCGCTAAAGATACCACATGATTTAGTCACATGAAGAAGTTAAGCTGGAGGGGTTTTGGAAGTTTCCTTTATACTCTCCAGATTTCATAATTTCAGAAGGGAAAACACAGTGGGCTGGGAGAGGGAAGTCATCTCATTCCTTCCCTCCCACCTGGTCTTTCTGTTTCTATGGGCCCCAGGGTTCCTTCTGGGTCTGTAAGTGGTTTCAGGCCTGTATAGCAGATCAAGTAGCTATTCCTTGGATAGACCCACTGATAGAGGAACTTCCCTTCACTTGTTAACCCTGTCCCCTAGTTTCCCACTGCATGTAATTATTTCTCTTGAGATCCTTGCTAGTCTACTGGAGCATGTCAATATGGAATGTTTTGACTAGTGGTAGATGTTCCTATCTTTAAGTTCTTACAGTCTTACTGCCCCCTCTTCTGCAAGGTTACCTAAGCCTTAGAGTGGGAAGAGATTAGGTTGGTTTGATTCCGGATGATCATTGCAGGATCTCTAGTACTCCACATTCTGGTTCGTTATTGTTGTTTATTTCACTGCTCTTATACTGCATTAGGCTGCATCCAGTCTGGGTGTTGAGATCCTCTCCTTTCCAAAGATAAAATGATAGGTGTTTAGATGGAAGTTTACTCTTGGGTGTTTGTGTTTAGTATGGATAGGGAATAATCTCACAGTGAACAGTATTTTTCTTTTTATTAGTGACATATGACTCCCAATTGTGTTCATTTTCCTACAAAGTCATTATTTTATATTTCTTTATGACTATGTGAAATTCTATTGTGTCTCTGTGTATAAATGCATATGTACCACATGTTTTAGCTATTCATTTGTTGGTAAACATCTAGACTAGTGTCATTCCAATTTCTTAGTTACTGTAATTAGTGTGCTATAAATATAGATGATGTGAAATGAGATTATAAAAATATTGTGTGTCAATAACAACTAAACCAAACTATTCAAAAGCTACAGAAAGTGCAGTTTTGATGCTGAACAGCTGAACAATTTGCATAAGAAACTTCAAGTTGATGCTAGATGGAATCCAAATGGTTCTACCTGCTCCCTGAATTGAAACTCTCTTGAGAGTAACTGTTTCATTTTCTGACCTAAACACCCACTACCATTTCTTGAGGAAGGAAAGACATATCTACTCTGGCTACCAAGGATACACTTAAAATTTTTAGAAAAATCATAGTATTTATATGCCAAAACAAGTTTTCCTTTTTAAAAAAATATTTTCTTGAAGGGGACACCAAGATAGGAGACATAAGTAGGCACCGTTGTTCACAACTTCAGTTAATACATTCATTTTTCTTTTGACAGCATAATGGTGTAATAGAGAAAAGCAAGAAGGAAAAAAAAAAGCTCCAAGGTCCTGGCAATGTTCTGGAATAATTTAATTTTACCAGTCATATTAGATAGACCATTTCAATCATTATCCTTCAGCAAGCTGTGACACAAATACCATGCATTTTTCTGAAAGATAAATTTTGGACTGCAAAGAAATGTTAAAATAAACATAAGCAAAGCTCATACTTTAGAAGCTAGTGCTTTGAAGTCCTATACTTTGCATAAATGCCATCCTAAGTAAGTCTCAGAGCCTGGAGCCAATTGGATAGCTGAAGATTGTCCATTGCAGACTGAAGACTAAAATATTCTGGGTTATGTCCAAATATTGATTAACACTGCATTTAATATGCAATAAAAGGTCTGTGAAACATCTTGACTAATGTTTTAATTTGCTGTCTTGAAATTCCTAGCCTGTTTTTATCAACATATATAGAATATGATCTACTTCACAAAGAAAGATGCAGCTGTAGTCTTGGCAAACCCAACAATACATGGAGTATGAATTCATTGCTTTTGAAAATTATGCAAATTTTCATGTTTCCAATTGTTGTACTTCTTATGTCTTCCCCTTTCCCACACTACGATCAGTAAAAAAAACAATGCAATTCTTATAACCATTGTATTTATAGATTTAGGTGGATGAAATATTATTTGATTTGTTAATTTAATTTTAGAAATTAGTCCAAACCTAATCTAACATTATTGCAAGCTTAAGTATGGAGTAAAGAGACTGGCACTAATTAAGCTTATATCAGTCTAAATGCAACCCCCATATTTCCTTAAAACAAACTTTGAGTTTGCCTTTAAAATTACATATGTTCTAATAATGGCACCAGACGAGAACAGTAAAAATAATATAAACTTGTTTATCAGATACTTTACTACCTAGAGGCTTTTTTAATCACGGTAACACATCCTTAGCCCCTTGATGCCATATCCTCATCCTGAGGAGCTCTGCCTGACAAAGAGTAATATCCACATTTTATGTTACTATTCAACTATTGTTTGTCAATGTCATATAAATTCATTCAATCAATTATTTAATCAAAGACTATAACGATGTCTTGAACAAAGTAAGCATGTCATTTGTTTTTGTGTTGTTTGTGCCCCTGACTTTTCAGACTATTACAGGAAAGGAAAATAGTCAAAAGTGGGAAAGTTCTGTTACATGATTTATTCATACAAAAAAATTTTGGACTTTAGGAGATGTGTATGAATTATATTTGCATCAATCAGACAGATGTATTGAATTATATTTTTAGTGCACATTCCACACACAAGATGATAGATTTCACAAACATTTATATTTATATGTTTTTACCCCTCTTGCTGCCCTCCATTGGTGCCCACTCTTTCTTTGTTTTTCTTTCTTTTAAAGATGATCCCTATTCTATTTTAAAGCCACATATATGACATATATGCACATGATTTATATATAAAAATTTAATTTCCACATGAGGAAAAAACTGGTATTTTCCTTTTTGAGTCTGACCCATTTTTTTTAACATTATGATGAAAAATTGCACCTATTTTTCCGTGAATGACTGTCACAGTTACTCTGCGTGCTGCTGGTAAATTCACAACCAAATGGCATATGGTAATAAGGGATTTTATTAACCTGCTCCTTCCATTTAATTCACCTACCCAGGGACTAGTACCATTCACCATGGGCGTGGTCTCTTTGCATCAATCAGACAATCTTGCAGGCTTGCTCAGGGTTTAACTCACTTACTAATGCTTCACAACTGTGTCCAGAGCTCAAGTCTTCAATTGTTAAATAGACAGCTGTCACTGTGACAATGCCCTAACTTCATGCTTTATGTGGAAGAATAAAATAAACTGTGTGAGCTGAGGAGATGACTCAAAAGATTAAAGCCTTTGTATCCCAAGCAAAAGGACCTGAGTTCAGACCTCAGGTAAAAATGCCAGGTGGAAATGGCAGTGGTCTACAATATTGGTCTTGGAAGACAGAACCTGGGAAACTTCATGGCAAAGTAGTAAGAAAGTAGAACCATCCAGTGTGGATCCACAGTCACTCTTGGGCTTCCACAGAAACACTCGAGTGCCCTCTTGTATACACATACACAGACACACACACACACACACACAGAGACACAAAAATCTCATTGTGTATATTAAATAGTTTATCTATTCATATATTGATGTTATATGTGAATGAGTTCCATAACTTGTCTACTGTAAATAGTGCCACAATAAACAAGAATGTGTTGTCAAGGCCTACATGAATCCCTTTGTGTATATACCCAGGAATGGTGCAGCTGGATCATATGGTAGATCTGTTTTTGTTTTTATGAGGAGCCATTATAGTGATTCTATAGTAGTTGCACTAGCTAAAATTTAAATAAAAAGCTTCCACAAACACCATATTGTCAGAATCCACTACCATTCTATCTTTGTTTCATGGTTTCATTGTTCTACTGAATACATTACCTGAACAAGTTAGCGAAATTGGGGATTTTTTTTTATGGTTATAATATCAGGATACAGTCCATTATGGCAGCAGAGTTATTACAATATCAAGAGCAGAGGGGATTAGCCACAACATATCCTCATGCACAGCTGAGAGAAAGGCAAGGACCAAAATGTATCTTCTGTCTTGCCAGTGTGCCAGCTCAGAATTCACTCTGTCTACCTTATCCATCCAAGGAATCTTCCTAACCATCTATGGACTGGGTCTTTTCACATTAACTAGATGATCTCCTACAGGCCTATTCAGAAATTTGTCTTAAAAAATGATTCTTCATAGCTGTGCCTAAAAGCTCAGTTTTCACTTGTCATCTGGAACTAAATGCCACATTAAAATATACAACACACTAAAGTTCTTCAGGCAGAAGGAAAAGATCTCGAATAAAATGAAATTAAGAATCATAGTGCAAAAGAATCTTGCACTATAATAGAAATTTTACTTCACAAAGATGAGAAATTGACTTGTCACAGCCATGATTGCTTCTTGGATTTTAAATGCATGGAGAATAAATATATGACTGCTGTCCCATCTGCACATGTATATATGACACACACACACACACATACACACACACACACACACACACACACATATTATATATGACTGCTGTCCCATCTGCACATTATATATATATATATATATATATATATGTATATATATATATATATATAACTGCTGCACATGTATATATATAACTGCTGTCCCATCTGTTCTTGGTCCACCATTGTTCATACATACAGTGTACATTCTTTCATCTTGTCTTTTTCTAGCATTTTTTCTTTTAATTCTTTGACAGTTTTGTATATGTACACCATGACATTTTGCTACATTTCTTCTTATTACCTTACTTCTGTACACTTCTTCCATTGAGATCTTTCTTCTTACAAAAATTTTTCCTACTAATTATATTTTTATGTGAATATGCATGTATATGATTTAGTTTAAAACTTTATTTATTTATTTAGTGTGTGTGTGTGTGTGTGTGTGTGTGTGTGTGTGTGTGTCTATCAAAGGGTACTGTGTGTCTCTGTGGAGGACCAAGCAATCCTAGATTGCTTCTACCTCCTTTTTGCTTCACTCTTGAATTTTCCATCTCTGTCCACAAGGGCTGGAAGTGCAGCCCTTGTCATTTCTGCCTGGTGTTTTTATATGGGAACCGAGATTCGAACTCAGGACCTTCTGCTTGTGAGGCAGAATTTTAAACCCTTGGCCATTTGTCCAGGCCTTGAGTTACTTTAATAAGGATTGTTTACATTAGCATTGTTTGGGTGCATGATACAACAGAGATGATAAATCAAACTTTAAGTTATTTCCACATTTGAAATATTTTATTGCTAAGCTAATCTCTGACAGGTGAAAAAGTAATGAGTGTTTTTCTCTGTTGCATTGAAAGCAGTGTCCATGAACTACCTTAATATGTAATGTACAGTTTAAAAAATAATTCATTAAAGTTAGTCTTAGTCTAAAAGTTTTTTAACAACTGAATATAACTGAAAATAATTATAAATCACTACTTATCAGTTAAATTAGTTACATGATTATTATTGCAATTAAATTTATCCTTTAAATCTTCTTATAATAACCAGGTAGCAAAGTTAATATAATATGCGTTAAGAATTTTTCTTATGGGGCTGGAGAGGTGTTTCAGGAGTTAAGCCTCCGCCTTGCAGGCCAAAGGTCCTGAGTTCGGATCCCAGATCCCACGTATAGACGCCAGGCGGAAGCGGGGCGGCCTGCGCTTCTGGTCCTGGTAGGGCGGAGCCTGTGAATCTCGGGGCAGAAGGAGGTGGAGGCATCCATGGTGGTTCACGAATACGTCCGTGGTTCTACACATACACACACACACACGCACACGCACATACACATGCACATGCGCACAGTTGAATAAATAATAAAAAATTTAAAAAAAGAATTTTTCTTATTAAAATACAAAAGCTATAGGAAGAAAACATATATATTGGCAGTTCCTTTTTAGGCAGATTATTAAGACTGAATGTTAATAATCTTTATTTTAAGGTGCATGCTTAGTTTTATGAATAGTGGTTGAATGTGTGAGTGAGCTTGTATGATACTGCTATCCTTATAATATACTAGCTTCATTTGATTTATGGTTCAGCAAACAGCTATCATTTGCTTACTATTTAATGTTTATTTGCTTGAAGCTAGCTTTACAATTATAATCCTCTTGCTTCCATCTCTATTACCGGTATTACAGAGGAATTCCCAGTGAACAAATATATTTGAAATAAATTTTATTTTGCTTATTTAAGGTCTGAAACATGATATTTTAAAATCCAAGTAAATTATTATGGCATAAAGTAACATATTCTGCATTTGTTGTTTTTGTTATGGTTCTTTTGGGGGGAAGGGGTATATAGTTTTCTGGCAATAAAATTTACATTTTTTTAAAAGTCACAACTAAATGCCAAATTTAATGTCAGATGTTGGAGATACAAATACGGAGTCTTCCTTAGGTCCCTGTCCCCTGGGATTTTGGTCTGTTGGGGAATGTGGGCAGGTAAACAATCACCCTGATCCTGCCTTCTGGGAATGACATGAACGTCTGGAAAGGCACCTGACCAGGACTGTGCAAGAAAGTTGCTGATATGTAACATGGCAATAGACTCTCTGACTTCTCTGATTTCTTGCCTCCCCCACCACTCTATGACTACATAAGATGGTCAGGCATCGGCTACAGGCCAAGAGCTGTTCTCATCATTTCCAGGCTTGTCTCTAGTGTAATTATATCAGCAACTCAATTTTTCAGACAACAAAAAATCACCTTTGACCTTGTTTTTCTATAGACCATGATACATAAGGCTCTGTAAATTCTTTAGAGTCTCTTCCTAGGTTTTTCTGATCTCACATTACACTACTATAAAATTTAAAAACTGCGCAAAGCTTAGTTTATTTGTAAAGAATAATTCCAACGTAGCTAACTTGTGGATAATGTTCAATGAAGTTCTTAACTTTACTTACAGTCTTAGGTTTAGAGGACTGAGCTCCCACTCCACAGCTGGTGTCACGCTGGTTCTTCTTGTTCTCTTCCTCCTTCCCATACATCTGCCTTCCCTGCCTTCTGCTTCCCCATTCCCACCGTTAGTCATTCCAATGTGTTTATTCTGCATTGTTGTATTTTCTTGAAAAAAATCACATACTTTATGATTTAATTTTTAGTTTAATTTTAAAAACTAATCAAAATGTGTGCATAAATGAGATTGGTCATTTATGAAAAGAACATCAAATATTATCCTGAATGGATCCAAATTTTTGTCTTCCATTCTTTCCCATGACCACCTGTTCTCTCACTCTCCTAAACACTACAGTTTTAATACTTGTACAATCCATAAGACCATGAATATATTTTATTGGTATTCGAATCACTGCAAATTTGAGTGTACATGACACTTTAGTTTTTGATCTCAGTGAAAAATCCTAACTGCCAATTTGACCCTCTCGACCTCAAAGACAGATGCTGTTTATGATGGGTCACAGCTTATGCAACTGAAAGAGGACTTTGAAAAAACACAAATTTCCTAAACTACTAAATGATAGCATCTATTAAAATAAAATTACATGAATTATCTTTTTTTCTAAACCAACTGTAAGTATGAAAATTATTAAATGCTACTAATTTCTTTCTTAACACCCCTCTTCTGTATAAGCCCAGTGTTCTGATTTGTCTCCTCACATGGTGGCAACTTAAGAGAAGCAGTTGAAACAATCCAGTCTTCTTTAACACAACTGATTGCAATGTGTACTATCATTCATAACCAAATAGCTTTCTTTGAGTCTCAACTACTTACTGATGATGACATATAAAATTTTCTATTACTGTTAATTTTGGGGGAAAACTCTGTCAGTTCATAACACATTGGACTACTGGTGGTGTCTTTGTTTAGGAGCTAAACTTAAATACTCTGAATCTGCTATACTTACTAACCATGGTGTCATCAATGTAATGAGACATGAGTGTCACCTAATCTCAATATGTTTGAATATTTCTTGGGAAATTACCAAACAATTTAAGTATTTTTTTAGTTCTTTCTTTCTAAAAGTTTTTTAGAGACTTTTAAAAACATACTCATGTGATTTATTCTATTTCATAAAGATTATCAAAAGATCTTGAACTTAATATTTGTATAAGGAATGTATCTCTTCTTAGGTAAATGTTGTATCCTCCTCTTCTTTTTGCTTGTGGTATGACAAAACACTACACCGTTCAATGTGGGGATCATTTCTGTTAATTGAATGTTCATATTCATAAAAGTTTGCTTTTGAGTCCACCAATTTAGTTTGGGGATGCAGCTCAGTGATAGAACACTTGTCTCACACTCCATGGAATTTCTTTCAGCAATTTTTTTTCAAGTTTAACTTTCCTTTTTTTTAATTTTAATTTTTATTTCTTCCACTCATACAAAGTTGATAAGTACCCCCATTCCCCTCCCTCCCTCCACCCCTCCCTGGATCCCCTTGCTCCCTCCCCATCTTTCCTTTTCCTTTCCCCACTTCCTCCCTTTCTCCCAGTTCCCCCTCTTCCCCCATTCCTGGAGCATCTATAGTATGCATGTCAAACTTCCCTCTGGGTCCTCCTCTCTGATGAGTTGTAAGGACTTGGTGGCATTGCCTAGAGCTCTTTTTGTGTGTGTGTGTTCCCCTTTAGTATAGGAACCATATTGTGGCTGTTAATCCCTTGCCTCTAAGGATTGTAGTGCCTGTGATCCATGCTAGACTTTGGGGGTTCAATGATATGTTGGTCATTGTGCAGGTCATGCAAAGTCCTCTTATGATTACATCGGCCCTAACTTGTATGGAGTATCTTGCATATCATTGCTCCTCTCCATCTTTAAACTTTTACAATCTTACTGCCCCCTCTTCCACAAATTTCCCTGAGCTTTAGGATGGGGCTGGCCTGGTTCCAGGTGGTTGATATAGAGTCTCCGATTTTCCGAATTATGGTTTGTTGAATTTTTTTTTCAGTTTTGCTGTTCCTGCACCACCCTTGGCTCCATCCTGATGGGTATTGGATGTCACCCCTTGGGATGGAGAGCGAGTCCTGTCCCAGGCAGACGGTAGGGTCTTTCAGCAATTTTAATACAAAAGGATGATGATGGCAAAGAAGGTACTATGTAAAATATTCTGCTATATCTTTCTAAATTGCAGCTCACCCACAATATTTCCTATATGCACTCCTTCCTGTCTAGAGGATGGTTACACCTAACTTGCCTTTTCTAATGTGATCTTTAAGAATACTTTCACAGCTTTATTGTTCATGCTTTGTGTAGCTTTGAAAACATTACAGAATCTGAAAGAATAAAAAAATCTAAGCTTGCATTTATGAATAAAATACCACCTCTTTGAAATGCAGCAGTTTGAAAGACCAATAGTTAAAAAAGAAAATAGAGCGGATGCAGCTATGTGTACCTTCACGAGACCTGCACAGATTAAGGCCTATCAATATTTTACACATGGAAGGCAAAAGATCTCAAGCTGCTTCCCCTCCCCCCCACCTCTCCAAGAGATCATTGAGGGATAATGCAGGACAGGGGAGGAGGAAGAGAGTTACTTTCTCTAATGTTATACACACTGATGTATTGTAGCAAGTGTCCAGGTGCATGTCAGTAACAGTAATCCAGATGAATAGTGGGTCATACAAGGAAAAGCAGGAAAAAATAGGGAGACTAGTGGAAAAAAGAAGGTTAATAGGGAAGAACGAGACTGGGATTGGTAATAAGGGTGAAAATGGCACAAATTCATTATATGGATTTGTATGTATGAAACCCTAAATGTTATATGAAATAAATGAAAGCAATCAATCACAATTTTGTAAAGATTGGAGAGGTAGTTTTTCCTTATTTACAATTAAAAGAAAGATCAGTTTATTTAGCATTTTTACTGATGCTTTTTTTAAAAAGCCTATAGTAAATGTACACAGACATTACTAAACCACATAACTGTGTACAATGAGTTTAAATTATATGCATACTAAGTTCCACACATTTGCTGTGATGCAGTTATACAATGGTCATTTTATTTTGGGTGATGGAGGGAGATTCTGGTGATAATTTGAATACTATACTTTTGTAAGTCATCTATTGTTGGGCCCACCCATGATTTGCCCCAGGGCATGGCTGAGCACATGGGACTAAAGATGGCGCTGAGAACTGGTGTCCTGGGTGTAACCCTGGTCACATTACAGAGAGCCCTAACTGGCTTTCAGGTATTGACCTGCCTTCTGTGCTGAGTTACATTGGACTTGACCTCTAGAACCTGAAGGATGTGTTGACCTTTGACACAATTGGCTGCCTGGTTCTTGCCCTGTGGTCCTTTGTCTATATAAGCTGTTTTGTTACCCCCAATAAACTGAGATTTTGCTCTGACAAACTCCCCGTCCATGGCCGAGTCTCTGGAGGGTTGAGGCGGAGGTGTGGGCGGCCAGGCTTACCTTTCTTTGTCATCATAGCCTGGAGCTGTGTAATCGTGTGAATGACTATATGAGTGGGTGGAGAGATGTCACATCGTGGGTGTTGGACTGCTGCAATCTATGAAATGCAACCATGAGCACACTCTCTGGGGCTCATCTTAGCTTAAACTTTATTGTTTCATGAGTAAGCTTAGCGCTCTCAATCTGCCACTAATGGTGCATGATTTATGTATTTATTTTCATGGAGCTGCATGAGAATTCTTGTCAGCCTATGAGTGAAAGTATAATTGCTGGGCCTTGAGGCACAGATGAAGCTGAATGGTCTAAATGTTTTGTTTTTCTCATGCACTTTCTCTATTATGTTGGTGCATACAAAACTTTTTATGTCTCCCATCAGCATTATTGTTCAGTTTTCTAACTTTGGACAGACTAAGAGGTGGAGAATTTTATTAATTGAATTGGTATTTCCTACTCAGTGATGATGCCATTAACTCACTACCTATCTGTGAATTTGTTGAACTTCTTATGAAGTAATCTGTTTTCTCTAATCTCTCACCCTGTATTTTTCTCCATTAGTCTCCTACCCGATGTTCTTTGCATCACTGTATCATCAATTTCAGATTCTCAAATATTTTTTATCATATGATCAATTTTTCTTTTCTTTACTTAACAAATATCTTCATCTGCCTTTACTTTAATGATCTCTCAGTATTTAAAATAGTATGGCTTCACCCATCGCTCCACAAGTTCCTGCAGAATGTCTTGTAAGACAGCTCCCCTTTTTCTCTTGTTGCAAGGTTGACTTATTTATACATGATCATTTATTCTTCCATTTATAAGATTCCTAAAAAATTCATATTTTAATCCATAAAAGATCTATGATGTAATATTTTTCTATACTAAAGTTTAAAGTTACTCTATTAACCTACGATATCCTTTATTCTGAGTATATGAAATGTGAGGACGATTTGACAGCATTTCTTTGGTATTAATAATTGGTTAAGTTAGATATTACTGTGCCAGTTTGACAACTGAAAACTGAAACTTTAGACAAATCAGTGAAAAAATTATTTAGTTACCTTTTGAACAAGCCTTTGGAAAATTATCTAATTGATGTGAGGAGACCCAGTCCATACAGTAGGTAGGCCCACTCTTGGATAAGATGAAGAGAGGTAGTTCAGTATGTTGGTATGCAGGCAAACTAACAAGAGAAAAAGTATGCTCTTTCTTTAACAATTCCCATGTATACAGTTTGGTCAGTTTCCTCAGCTCTTGATATTGGTATGAGCATTTCTGTCATACTACTGAAGTGTGAGTAGACACTGTAAGCAAGAATAGGCCACTTATTCCTCTATGTTGTTTGAGTCTTGTTCTCATTCAACAAAGGGAAGATGAAATTAACACAGCAATCCAATAGCCAGCCTATCATAAAATCCGCTTTAAATATCTTATTCTTATATTTCTTCTGCTACTATCCTCAAAAATGAGTTTATGGACATACACCTGTCAAAAAAAAAAAGCACACGCATTTTGTTATTTTTTTCTATTTTTCTTTTCTTTTGAGGCAGTGTTTGCTTATGGATTCCAGGCTCACCTTCAACTCACTCTGATGCCTAGGGAGGCATTAAACTTAGAATACTACACCTCAGTTACCCTCCCCCTACCAAGTACTGGGATTACAGGTATGTGTCAATCCAGATCTCTGCCCTTTTTTTAAGTTTTCAATAATGGAGTGTTCAAAAATGGCTGAAATCAGCAAGATTTTAAATATTTTAAAATACTGCAAATTCCTTTTAAATTATATTTTTATCTCATTTAGAAATAAAATGTAACCTTTTCAATTTTACCTGCAGGAAGATCTTGTTAACAGTAAGAATATTAATATTCATATTTTATAATTTTAAACATTAAAATTGATGGCTCAGTGAGTAAAATGCTTGCCACCATATTGATGATCCGAGTTCAATCCCTGAAACTTATATACGGGTAGAAAGAGAGAATCAATTCCACAAAGCTGACTTCTGACTGCCATGTGCACAGTAACTGGCATGAGACTGTTCAGATTGCCTTATTTTCAGAAACATGTACTTTGTAATGAAGGTGCTATGGATTGGGTTATCTTTTTATATGGATGAGTAGTGGTTACCTATTAAAACATGGGCTAAAAAATCCTTGAATATGAAAAATACTTTTAATTCAAAATCATTTCCAAGAGTAATACTTTGTAAATATTTCAGTGCTACCTTAGCCAAATCTACAGAAGAAATCTTAGGTCTTAGATACTCATCTGAAGGATCACATCTTTATTCTATGGATGCTACTTCCATGTTACTATGGCAAAAAAAAAAAAAACCCACAGATTTTAATTGACACACTTTTTTTGCAATTTAGTGAAATGATATGGGCTTATATGAATTTTGGGTATGACAATGCAGGGTTCTGGACAAAAATCATTAAATACAGTTCATTTCATTTTCTTTCACATACATGAGCCATGCAACCACTTTCTTCCCTGGCAACACTGAGAAGAGAGTGTTTGTTGTGGACATCTGATGGCTAGAGGCAAGGAAGATGGCTAATATCCTGACACCACCCTGCTGGGTTTGAAAAGAGCCTGCTTGCTTCTTAGCCTAATTACTTTGTTAGCATTGTTTAATTGCTTTGTTTGCATTTTAGAACTGCTTTGTTTACATTGTAAACACACTAAGGGAAGGCTCAGCTTTCATTTTCTATCTGTTTTGGGAGGGGTTGTAGGTTGTTGATGGCAAAAGCTATTCACTTTTTTCAGTTACAATGATTCCATTGTCATATTGTACTTAAGCTTCAAGTTTTGGTGGGGCGAGGAGCAGTAGACCTGGGATGTTAGCTCTAATTCATTTGGGAAATGTTGACCATTTCTATTGCTTTAAAAGCAATGATTTCCTAGCAAAAAAAAGTGGGAGAGGAAGAAAACTCCAGAAGATGACTATGAAGAGATTAGGCAGGTAATAACAAATTCTGTGATTTCTAAAGACCATATTTTCCCACTTTGGATGACAAGTTTACAGCAGAAGGATAACTGTCTTTAAGACAGACATAGGCTGGTTATGGTGGGGCTTGTCTATAATCCAAGCATGGACAAGATCGATGTAAGGGAATCATGAGAAGGCCAGTATAGACTACAGAGGCACAGCTTGTTTCACACTGAAATCAATAAACAAAAGGCTGGTTGCATACTTCAGTGATGTCCTTAGCACCACAGAAAGCAAAGAAGGAACTCTAGAAGGAGTGAATGAATTCATGAAAAGAAAGCTTTGTATGTAAATGACCATAAAATAACACATATATTTACTTGATTGAGAATATTTTAAAGGTATCTTCCAAACACAAGGATATAGATGTTACTTTAAGGGAGTATAGGAAAAATGATGGAAAGTTTAACAGAATACGGTGGGTTAAAGATTTTTTAAGTCTAGATGTTTGCCTTCGGGAGCGGACGCCGCGGACGCGAGTTTGCAACGGTCACTTTCGGGTGCATTCGTCGCCGGCTCCCCCGGGCCCAGCGCCATGACGTCGGCCTTGGAGAACTACATCAACCGAACGGTTGCTGTTATCACTTCTGATGGGAGGATGATTGTGGGAACTCTGAAAGGTTTTGACCAGACCATTAATTTGATTTTGGAGCGAGTGTTCAGCTCTTCACAGGGAGTAGAACAAGTGGTGTTGGGATTGTACATCGTAAGAGGTGACAATGTTGCAGTCATTGGAGAAATTGGTGAAGAAACGGATTCTGCGCTTGACTTGGGGAATATTCGAGCAGAACCTCTAAACTCTGTAGCGCACTGAGGAAAATTTGCAAATGAAGACATCTGTAAATTTTGTACAGAAACTGGTTATCCTGAAGATGTTTGGAATTTTTTATGATCATGTAATTGTGGATTTTGACTTCGTGTTGGTACATTGTAATATGTAAATTAAAATATTTCTACATTTTTATTGAAAAAAGTTTTGCCTAAATTAATAAATGTGGTAATTTGCTTTTATTTTTCTACAAAGGTGAAAACATACATATCATTTTGAAAACGTAGAAGAAAAACTACCTTCTGATATTTTTATATTTATGAAAAATTGGTTGAAGAGAAACTTGTATTAATTTGTGTATACAGATCCTAGTAAAATAAGATGTACATGTGTCTTTCCCTAACTTTTTAAAAGAAGCCTCCAGAGGACAAATGTGTGTCTGAGCCACGCATGTTTTTCCTACCACACTAGTGGTGGTGACTCCTTAGTTCTTCATAACATGGTTAAAAACTCGATCAAGTAAAGGAAATATACCAGAAGTTTTAATGCATTGAGATGAAAATTGATAGGTAAGGCTGATTGGAAGGATATTAGTAAAATCTTTAGATTTTAGAGTTCAGTAATAATATGAAAGTAATGCTAACATTAGTATTACATTTTGTGAAAATTAGTGTCTGAAGGAATAGATTTCATGTAATTTTAAAAGCCACACTGTAGCTTGTGTTTCAAGAATCAGGAGTATGTAACTGCTCACAAATTTGGATAAGTAAACTAAGTTTCATTTGGAACCTTTCTTCCTGTGAATATACACATGTACAAACCTACATGGTTCTATAAACCTAATTTTGGAAGAAGTTTGGTTTTTAAAAGAACCTGTAGAAACTGTTGTAAGAGTGTTTAGACAATTCAACAGTTAGTAGGCATAATTGTTATCTTTGTGATGGAAACTTGAAAAATATTACATCCTTAGAATGTAAATAAAATTTAGATGATTTTAAAAAAAGATTTTTTAAGTCTAGATAGCATAAGCTAGGTTGTCCTTATAATTCTGTTACGTAAAAACTCTGCTGCCGTTATAAGTTTACATGACTGTATTTCTCTACTACTGATCTGAAAAATAGGTATGAAATAGAGGTTGGAAATTTAAAGGAATTTATGCATGTAAATCCCCGAAAATTATCTTTGACCAATAAGACTTCAAAGAGTCCCTACTATTACTGTTGTTATTTATTATTAACTACTATTATTCAAGCAGAGGGAACAAAATGAGCACATACATTGATGTATTATAATCCATAAAGCAAGATGGGAGATGAGCATACCTATGTTTAGCATACCTAAGAGGAATTAGATAGAACTTGCTGGTAGAGTATTTCAGCAATTCTCCTTCAACCAGACTCTTACCAACAATTTCTGAGGAACCCATGCAGAAAAGACCACTCATCTAAAAACAAGGAAGCAAGATGGACAAAGAACAGACATGGGAGATGCCCTATGGAAAACTGCCTGACTCTTATGAACAGTTCTTACACTTCTACTACTTACAGCAATTCTGAATGAAAGGGTCATGTCTTGTATGACAGGACTGGAGGAAGATGACTTTATCTGCACTTGTAGCCCTCCCAGCTCAAACAGGCTCTGTAAATCTGAATTTCTTCCATCTCCCAGTATCCTTTACGTGCAAATGTTACAACTACAAGCAATCTACTGCACATGTATTCAACAGTGCCCACAGTGCTTACACCATATGTTGGCTCTTCCTTTCTACAAAACTTATTACTTAAAAAAAAACCTTTTTACTTTGAAATAATTTGAGATCATACAAAAATGCAAAATATTCTTGTATAGCTCCTTGTTAATGCATGAGATATGTGTACATATATATATGAATGCATGTTAGCATTTACATAATTTCAGTATAATTATCGAGAATGCATCTCATTATTCAAATTGAAGACATCTGAATTTTTCAAATTTTTCATTGCTTTCAGTTGTTTTGCATCATTAGCTTCTGTTTTTCTTAACAAGTCCTTTTTTAATGACTTTTGTATTTGCTTTTGAGGTTAAATCAGGATTTATTTAGAAGGAAAGAAAAGAAAGGAAACTCTTGGATGCTTGATATGAAGGGGCAAGGAGGAAGCCCTTACCTTAATACTTTTGAAGATCATCGATTATATAATAGTGCTCAATATGGATTTGTCCACTGACTTTTTAAATGGTTGAACAAGGTTTTGATTTATTTTACAATATTATTGTAGAAATGTATCTCCTTCTCAATGCATTACATCATAAGTTCCATTAGCCCTATTCCTGGAAATGTTGGTAATAATGACTTGGTTTAATTAGGACCTGCCAGGATCATTCACTATTTTACTAGATTACTTATCTGAGATAATTCAGTTTCTTCTCAGATTTTTGGGCACAATTTTAAAGCCATCGGTTGGCTTTATCTATATTATTTATTGTTATGATATTTTCCTTACTGGGCAATCTTCTATATCCAGGAATCATTGTTAACATGAGCAATACTGCTTAATAATACAGCTGACAATGTGATTTTTTAAAAAAATATTCCACAGGAAACAGGATTAAAATATTTACTGAAGGTTGAACTGACAGGGAGAATGGAAACAAGTACTGTAAATACTTTCCTCTAAAAGACTTGAAGGTTCATGAAGTACAGAGATTTTGTAACACATGCATGGAGAAAGGATCATGATGTCTATGCCAGATGCAAGGAGAAGGCTAGGACAGACACAGTAAGTGATCCAGTCTTGGGGTCATGAGTAATACTTCCAAATCATAGTTCTCGTCTTTCCCAGAATCAGCACTAAATCTTGAAGTCAATCAGCATTTGGAAGAAAGGCAAGTTTTATATTTGGCTCTTTTTCTGTTTTTCTCTCCTCTGAATACTGTATTTGCTGTTACTGATTCCTATTCCAATGTTTTCTTGAGATCCTAGTCTCCTCTGTAGAAATGCTCATCATTGTCAATTTTTTCTTAACATCTGTCTTCTTGGCTAGACAATTTTGTAACTAAGTCTATCTTTTCACCCATATACAGCACAATTCCTGTATCATTTTTGTCATTAAAAACTTTCTAAAGTCAAAATAAATAGTTTTATTTGTTGAACTATTGTATTTTACATTACATAATGTTAACGGTTCATAAGTCCATAGGTTCAGTCATGAAAACACTACATATTCCTTGTAGGAGAATATATTCTGAATTTCTTGCAAATGTCTTACAAGTACACTTTTGTAATGTAACCTACAATGCTTCCCTTTCAAAAATATTTAATTTTTCATATTAAGTTTTTTTTTACACACAAGATTTCTCTTCTTTCTACTTCCATGAGATGTTATGAAGCAGTCCCAGGAGCCTTCCCAGGGTTACCCAAGCAAATCTCAGACTTTCAGTGTCTAAAACTGAGAGCTAAAGAAAATCTTCACTCTAAATTACTTAACCTAAAGTATTTTGTTGAAGCAACCAAAAAACAGAATAATGTTTTGGCTAATTAGAAAATATACTACCCATTTTTCCTCATAATTAGGAATTCAACAAGTTCTGGCTATAAACATGGGAGATCGCGGAGAATTTCCCTACAGGTCCTGGAAGGGAGGAAATGAGAGAATGCATTTAGAGGTCCTGGAAGGGAGAAGGTGAGGCAAGGAACAATGTGCAGCAAAGCAACATTAACATTTAACCATCATCTGACTCTGAACTGGCGTAATAATATTTTAAAATGTACTGCACATTTCTAGAGGAAAATGCTAAATAATTCCTTAAAAGCCTTCCTGATTTCCCATGACTAAATATAAGGTAGACAATCATGTGTCTCTTTAGCATAGGAGCATGCATGAGCAGGTTTAAGTTCACTTCATTTTAAGGCTTATCAGTTTTGCTCCAAGTATTTCGAAGAATATAACAATTAAAAATTCTTTGAGAAAAACGTGATTTGTTTAATTTTCATTTTGGAACCAGCTTACAAACAGAATGAAAAAGATGATCAACCTTCTAGAAAAAATCTGTTTAAGAATTTTTTTATCACAACCAATAATGAAAATTGTAATTTACAGTGTCTTGCCATGGTTGCTGTTGGCATCTATCTGATCTATAATTTACATTTGTTTGAATGACGCATCAAATCTTTGGTTTATGGCACACTAATCATCCCTGAAAACATTGCTGTGCAGTGAACTACATTTAGAGGAAAAGAAAGCAACCTTTAATGTATTCATCAAGAATCTTCAGTATCATATGAAGAGTCATATACATTTTTTGACCTACTTGTGCCTTATATTACAGGATCTTGATCCCTAGTCTGATATGGGAAATATAAGCTTAACATAGACTTTTGACAATGCTCACCATGCAGGAGTACATGGTTTAGAATATGTACTTGTAGTGAAGATCTTGGCATTTGAATTACTGAAGTTTTTACCAAATGACTCACATGGGTCTATTCAACAGACTTGAGTTTAGAAATCGAATCAGTGACTTATTTATCTGGTGAGCTGTTTTTGTAATTGAATAAAACAATCCCTAGAAATTTAATTGAAGGAATCCCTGTCCATCAGGAACCCAGAAGCCACACTGTGTCATTTTGTTTCAGCCTAATTTCTGGCATAATGTTCACTAAAAATCAAATTTGAAGTGACAGGCAAGTCGTTCTTAACTTCTTTAAGGGGCAAATAATTAGAAAACTTCTGATACCTAACAGTGCAGAAACCACATATTATCTGCATAGCAGCTTTCTAATGACAGTGGCAAAAGTTTTATTCTATGTTTCTTTTGCTTTAATTAAACATATGCAAAAGTATGTGAGAGGATGGAAGTAAAACAAATGCTTAAGAAATAAACACATTTGATTACTATTTTGTTGAAATGTAATGCGTCTATGTCCTTATTTGTCATAGGCCCATGAACCTTAATTTAATGAATTCAGGAAGATAGATGAAAAGTTTGTGAATGGATTAGCTTTTACCAATATATAACATTAAGCATTTCAGGTTAAAAACACATCTATGAACTACAAAATATTGAGATTTTTGTATCCAACCAACTGGAAGTTGCCTGGACAATTAGTTAAAAAGAGGGTATGTCTTGAGCCAGGAAAAGACCCTGGTTATTTTCATGCTTTGGTATTACAGCTCTATTGAAAGAAAGAGAGAGAGAGAGAGAAAGAGAAAGAAACAAAGAAAGAAAGAGAGAAAGAGAAAGAAAAAGAAAGAAAGAAAGAAAGAAAAAAAGAAAGAAAGAAAGAAAGAGAATGAGAAAGGAAGGAAGGAAGAAATAAAATGAAAAAATTAATGTCAATAATGAAAATGAACACAAAGCTTTCTAAATAATATAGATTGGATAAAATGCACTCTTAGAACTTTTGCAATTTGTAATGGATTATTTTGAGGATTAGATAGATTGGATAAAATGCACTCTTAGAACTTTTGCAATTTGTAATGATTATTTTGAGGAAATATAACTCAAAATTTTGAAGGAAATAGGAAATATAACTCCATGTGAATTTTGTTCCAAGACATGTACTTAAAGGTTGACATAGTATTTAAAGTTAAGTACATGTGAGCTTTTATCACATACTGATTTCACTGCTCCTTGTAATTCAGTTTTAGTTTCCCTCTTTCAATCACTACTCTTGTTTCTTGAATTCTCTACTTTCAAGATAAGGTTTCTAGTCTTTATACTGATCTTCTAATAATATGATGCTTCCTTCTTGAAATACCAGAGCATTCTAAGAATGTGCTGACTGTGTATCTGTTATTTATTTTCATAATAGTCTTTAGATTATTTCACTGACTTTGAAGTATCAAAATAATGTCTATAGCACAATTTCTCTGGAAAATACCTAATTTATTTTACTTTTCTACTGTAGCAACTGAAAATTAGATTGATAACTTGGAAAAAGAGGAGTTTTTAAATTATTCAAGCATACGATGAGTAATATTTTGTGAAGAAAAAATACATATTTTCCATGGAAGAATAACAGATTTATATCTGCCAACAATATAGAGATTATAGCAGTACAGCTTATGCTTTCCCATTGTAGACTCTGATGCTTAAAAAAAGAACAAAGTATCCACCTTTGTTCAGCAAATATTGATATTGAAAGTTGAGATTTACAAAGTTTTTAAAAAAGAGATTTTAAAATTTAGTGATTGCTGAAAAGTTAAAGTCAACTATGAAATTATAACTGAAATTAATCTCTTGAATTTTGGGTTTTGTTGGCTTCTACCACTTCATAGTATTTAAGATGGAAGAATCATTTTTAAATCTGTTTTACAAATTGAAAAAGAAACAATTCAAGAAGCTAGTCAATATGCCTTATTATACACATGGGTCTCTTTGTGTAAAAATTCCCACAGAAGATCAGGTAAGGACTCCAGAAAAAAGATTAGCCTAACTTTGTGAGTAAAGCCTTTGTTCACAATTGTTGTGAGGGAAAAAAAAATGAAAGATCCAATTACAAAAGGACTGGAAGGTTTCATATCATTAATGGCGATTGCATTACTTTTGCTTATGATGCAATACAAAAGAGACAGGGGAGAAGACAGGAATTGATGTTTCGTTTACAAAGGATTTTCTTAATTGCTTTTTCACTAACAGCCAGTAACTCAAGGATGACAAGCCATAAGTATTTCATCATGACATTAATCTGTCATTTCATTCAGGAAATGGAGGAAGGTTTAAGTCTGAACTCTGAGAGTATTCCAGTCTCTCATAGTGCCTTGTAAATATATTTGCAGAATACTGTGGGAAAAGATAGGAAGTGCCACAGACATATAGCCTTATGTGTCATAAACACTTATCAAAATAATAACCAAGTGAAAATGTGCATGCTATGTTGTTCAATCAAAGGTGAGAACATTCTGTTCAGTCAATGACACATGGGGATGTTCTGGTTTGCTCTAAAGCTTGGATGTGATGCTCATCCTTCCCATGATCAATTATTGCAATTAGTTTTCCTGCCTTTCCTTATACAGCTGTGTTTTCAATCTTTTTCATTTGGTTTGAATTCTACTTGTAGTACTTTGTGGTTTGGTAGTTTGTTTTACATTTATAACCTCAGCTTCTTCATCTGCAAAATGAAGATAACAATGGCATTCTTCCTCCTTATGTCATTATGTTCATTAAAAACAGGTAAGGTGGCTGGGGAGATGTTTAAGCAGACAAAAGTGCTTGCTGTGCAACCCTGACAACCTGGGTTTGATCCTTGAAACCCACACGTAAAAGTCAGAATCAGTGGCTTATGTGTGTAATCTCCAATACTCTTATGGTGAGTTGAGAGGAAGAGACCAAAGAATCAACCAGGACCTTAGTTATGCAGCTTAGCAGCAGAAATAACAAAACAGACCTTGCCTCCAAAACAATTTGGAAGAAGAAAAATCTCCAAAAGTTGTCCTCTGACCTCTATATATGTGCCATGGCATGCATGCATGTGTTATCCTCTCTCTCTCTTTCTCTGTATGTGTGCGTGTGTCTTTCTCTTTTCCTTTTCTTACACCATCCCTAAATAAATAATATTCACAAACAGTTAATGCATATAAATAATCTACCTCATGTAAATATTTTATAATATTAAATACATGAAGAAGCTGGACCCAAGAAATGTTTGACACATAGTAAACTTTTAAAATAAATGTTAATCCTTATGCAGGTCTGGTAAGGACAAGTCTCACTGTAGTGAGTTCCTAGATGCAGCAGTCCTTCTATGAGAGGGATGTCTTGTCCAAAGGTGAATCTTATCATCTTTAGGTTCTTACAGTCTTACCACTATCTCTTCTATGAAGTTCCAAATCCTTTGGATGGGGCAACTGGGTTGGTCTGATTCTGGGTGTACCTTGCTGAGTCGCTGGTGCTGTGCATTATGACTGGCCATTGCTGTCCCTTGCATTGCTCTTCTGTTGCCCTAGGTGCATCCTGTCAGGGTGCTGACATTCTCTACCTCTCTTGTAGGAGAAGATATTTAGTGCTAAGTGTTCTTCAAATCATGACTATAATAGTAACTATTTACAGAGCATTTTGGTGTGATATCTTGTTCATTAGCTTTTTTCCCTATTGATCTATTTCCTTCCCTTTTTTAAGTTCTTGTTCTAGAAGAAAGGCAACTCGGTATGCCACAGAAGCCTAAATCTCTACAGGATCCATAGAAACAGACAGGCAGGAAGCAGGATTGATGGAGGGATAGGAGGGAGAGACAATGTAGAGAAGCAGGGATAGGTACTCAATATGCTTGTAAAAGTAAAAAAAAAAAAAAGAGGAGACAAACCAGAGGGAACCCTGGAGTTCATAGAAGCAGACAGGCAGAAGGGTGGGAGGGAGTGGGATATATTAAGGAAGGGAAAGGAAGGGAGATGAGTGGGAGGGGGGATGGAGAGAAACAGGGAAAAGAACTCAATATGTTTATAAAACTAGAAAAATAAAATTTAAAAATGTTAATCTTATACTTTTATGGGATAACTGGCTAAGGTTCTGGAGAACTGTCTAGAGACAACCTGGGTTTCCATGGAGAAATGCCAAGTGTTCCTACAGGGGTCTATCTAATGTATTCTTTCCAAATAGCAATCTGTTCCAGGCATCCAAACTAACATGTTGCAGGCCAGTACTTAGTTGAAAATAATTTGTTAGTTATACCATATTATTTAAGGTAAATTAATAATGAATGAATATATTTTTGTAATTTTTTAACATTATAATAACTTTCAATAGTCATCGATTTGAAATTTGCAATAATAAACTGCTATAAAAAAGACATAGGGGCTGGCAAGATTGCTTAATAAGTACAGGTACTTGGTGCCTGGGCCTGATAACCTGAGTTTGGTCCCTGGGAGCCACATAAAACCTGGAAGAGAAAAGTGATTCCACAAAGTTGTGTTCTGACCTCTACATAAGGGCTTTTGGATGTGCATACTGTCCTACTGTCCCCTCCCACACACATACACTCATGCACACACACTCAAAATAAGGAAGTTGAAAAATAACAGATATCAACTATCACCTAGGAGTTAACAAAAATATGAAATACAAGAAATAAAGAAGTAAAGCCCTTTGGTGAGATGACTTCTTATGAAGAATTGTGATTTTCTACGTTGGCTTAGAAATTGTTTCTTTTGGAAACTTGTCATTAGTTGTATTTAACCTTTACTTTTAACAAGTATTTAACCTTTAACAAGTGTCGTGGGCTAAGGTGAAAGAAATTCAGATAAGTTTTAAGGCTTTTCTCAGTAGTATAAAGAATCATGCACTGGCAATTCATCACAATAAATCAGAGCTTGTACACAAAGCAAGCTTCTTCTGTGATTTGTTTTTCTACACATATCTGATTTATTTTGAAATTCTTTTAGTGATTTCTTTCTTTTAGTGATTTTTTAACGTGTATTTTCCGAAAGCCAACTAAAATTCATTGTAAACACAAAGAAAATCAAGATAATGTCCCAGGAGATGGAAATTTTCATGACTGATATCACAGCTGTGTCCTTAGAAAAGAAAGTCTAAAACCTGTGGGAGAAGGAGGTCACTAATCATAAAGTACTTTGCCTTGGATGTGAAGCAGAAGCACAAGAAAGAATTTGAGGAATATCCTTTTTTTTTTGGCTAGTAGTTTTTCCCTTAAGACACCGAAAGGGAGATTTGACCACATTTCAGACTTAACGAAGTTGACAAATTATATTGGATTTTGTTTTATTATGAATATCACAGTCTCCATGCACAATGGACACATTGTGGCCTAAATAGAGACTTCAGCTAATTATGGCTGCAGAAGAATAGTAAGCATATCATTGTGTCATATATAGAATATAACCCTTGACTTGGTGACACCCCAAGTTTTTCCATGGATTCTGTATTTTCAAGACACGCCAGCATATTTTAGGACAAAAGTTCCACTGTCTCCTGGTATGCATAACTTACAAAAGGTGACCCAGCATTAAGGTGGCTTTTTAAAGTTGAACAGCTAAAATAGTGAATGGTGCCCAGACTATTCTTTTTATCCTTCTCTCAAGAGAGTATCTTGTAGTATTGTATCTCCATAGAAAATGAAAAAGATCATTTAAATATAGACATTATAAAGTATATTAACCAACATTACTGAAGAATCTCAGATTCTAGCATCTTCTCTGATACTTTCCACTATACTCTTCCTTCTGCATTGATCAACTTCTGAAAAGGTTCATGGTTTTTTGTCAAGGGATGTTGAACAAAAGCAGAATAGCTCAATGTGAAAATCTTCCCATTGTTCAGGAATAACATTAATCCCTCAATTTAAGACCAGGGGAGGAAAAACTGAAACATCACTATGTGTGAAAACAGACGTTTGGACCATAGTTTCCTTTTATTGTATTGACAGTACTAAGGTCAAACACAGGGCCTTATTTGTGCTAAGCAAAAGCTATAACCCTGTGGTATACTCCAAGTCTTCTACAATAGATTGAGACAATATTCAAATTACTTGAGCTTCTGCTTTGAAAACTAGACATTTCAAATGAAAACATCAAGTAAGGAAGTGGAACTTGTACTGAGCCATCCATCCACATCCATTCACATCAGTTTGTGGTCACCTTTGTGGCCCAGTTCATAAAGTATTTTTCATTTACATAGTGATAGGCATTGAGGGAACATAGGATGTTTTAGTGTACTGAGTTAATCTGAAATCATCTTGGTCCATTCCTGACTTCTCCTTCTTCCTTTTCTGTGGGATTTTACACTTTGGGGTTGTTCTGTTGTTTGTACTTATATCTGGTAGGAAATATAAAATACTTTAATCATATCAAGTAGCTGTTAAATATTGTTAAGGCCTTCTGTCACGTCCAGAGCATGCATGAATCATTGCTCTTGAAAAGCATTTGACACCCATGGGATATGTTTCCCTGCAAGTGTTTGCTCTAGGAGTTCAGTTTTGTTAATGAGTGATTACCTCACATATAAATTGTGTTTTTTTCTCCTGGCTTAGCAAAGTGATTTTTAAAGAAGGCCCCTGATTGAGGTGAAATGCTTGAGTTCTATGTTATTTAAAATGCCTCTTAAATGAGTGCTTCATAATTAACTAACTAATGATGAAAACACACCTCTGGTTCTATAGGTACTATTCCACTGTTCTTACTGAGTTAGGGATGCATTGAAGTTTTGTGTGAAGCAATCAATAAATGACAACACTGAAAAATAAATGCAGAGATCTGAATTTCAGAACTTCTACTGGTTGACTGGTAGGCAGTCCTTCTCTGACCCTATCCTTTGTCTGCTCCAGAAATGAAGGGATCAGGTTCATTCTGATCTAGAGCTTTTGTAATGGCGTCATGAGTAGACAGAAAAGGATGAGCAGGAACAAAGGGAGAGATTTGTCAAAAAGAATCCACAACAATTCATCTCAGTTCTTAATCTATAAAACTAATTCACAACTTTTCCTAAGTATACTTTGTAGGGACTAAGCCTTATTCTTACATCAAGATGGCAAGGATTCCTTACAACAATATGGTTACAAGGATATAAATTCATAGATGAGATAGTTCCCATTTCTCAGGACACCAACTGAGAGGACATGAGGAACAGTTAGTTACAAGGCTGCAAAAAAGCTAATATCACACCTTTGTGCAAGCAACACTGACTATTGATTGCCATATGCTTCCCACAAAGTAAGAGGTGAAAGACTTTCAGCAGCTAAGAAGAAAAACACTGATTTTTAGCTGAGATGTGGTCTTCAAATTTAACAAGCTAGAAATTTTCATATGCCTTTTATCACTCTGCCCAGTTGAGCTATACTACGTATCAATAGTACTAGAAAAGCTACAAATCTCCCTTCTCTGAAGATTCAAGCAAACTGTTATAGATTCAACATGTTTTGCTGATTTTACCTTCTAAATAGCCTTCAGAACCATTCCTCTTGGTTCTTACTTCAGTTCCCTGTAGCAGTTTGCCTGCATGGTTGCTGATAAATGACCATCAAATAGCTTAAGAGAACAATGGGTTTATTTCCTTACAACAATATGGTTACAGTTCTCATTCCAGTTTGATGGGAGAGCATGCACCATCACCAGGGTCAAGGGAACTAGCTACACCATCACCACCTAACAGCTGAGATGGGCAATCCTTACTTGCCAGACCAGCATGTCTGGCCAAGTGTACAGAAGGATGCTGATTTCCTCAACCAGCTCGCAGTATTTTATTCACCTGTTCAGGACCTAGTCCCACCCACCATGAACTGGGCCTTCCCCATCAGCTAGACAATCTTTATAGACTCTGGGCTTAACTCAATCACTAATTCTTTACAAATGTGCCTAGAGCTCAAACCCTCAACAGTCAAGTTGACACCTGTGCTCAACTGACACGTTCCCTGTACTATGGGTATTAGACACCCTTCCGTCTAGCTTTCTATTCCCCTTCTTCTGCCCAGCAGATAGATTTTCTTGTCAGAATGGCAATTAAAAATTAATGACATAACTTTTGTGTTTAAAACTCACTAGTAGATTCCACACAATTCATGGAACTGATCACAAAGATCTTTCAACTGTGGGCCTAGCCTGGTTCCCTGCTAGTCACTCCTTCCAGCCCCCCAGGACCTGGACACTAGGCAGGAAGCTCTGCCATCACAGCATTCATGTTCACCCCTCAACAACCATTCTCTCCTAGGGGATTTCCTCCATGACCACTTTCCTTTTTTTTTTTTTTTTTGAGGCACAAATAGTCTTTATTGGGGTCACACTAAGATTCCATGGGTCTTGATGGCCTCTGTAAACTTGTTGATCTTTTCTCCACGTTCTTTTCTGCCTGTTTCTCAAGGCTCATGAGCTGCTGCTTCTTGCGGTAGTGAATCTTGGCTTTCTCCTTCTGCTTCTCCTCCAGGGTAGCAGTCACTGCCTGGTATTTCCAGCCGATCTCATGAGCCAGACGCCCCAGGTAAGCAAACTTTCTGGTAGGCTTCAGCCGCACAACCTTGAGGGCAGCAGGAACCACCATCTGCTTTTTCTTGTCTTAAGGTGGAGGGATCCTTGGGAAGGGGTAGTATTCATCTGCTTTCAGAGGAAGGCCAGGTATTTTAGCTTATTTCTGTAGAAATGTTGATTCCCTCACAGCATACAACCACCGCTTTGCCGCCCAGCAGTACCTGCTTGGCCACGATGGCCTCCAGGAAGCCCAGGAGATGGCCTTGGCCATCCAGCACCAAGACCTGCCCTCTGCCATCTTCAGCAGCCACCTGGGAAAGCCATGACTATTTTCCTAAAGTCTCAAAAGTTGTTGCCATAGAATGCACACTTACAATGGAACCCTTTGAGTCTAAAACTAGATGAGTGAAGAGAAACATAAATTAGTGGGATAGCCTGAAGAGAGGTGGTAACTTGATACAAAACCATGGGCCTGAGCCCTTACAGGAGTAGACAAGCCAGAGTGTACCCTGGGGTCTACAAAGCACACAAGCCAAAGTGTGGGAGGGAGTGGGAGGGAACAGTGGTACTTGTAAAAATAGAAAAAAAAATTTTTGCCATTGTGATTCAACTCTCCTGCCTCCCACTCAGCTAGTGAACATCTTCTTCAGCTAAGTAAGGATGCAGTACACAGCAGGTGCTCAACCAGTGCTTATTTGAGTCTTTGTCTTTAGTCCTCTGGCCAGAAAGGATGGGACACGATAAGTGGGACAGAATTCGAAACAAAGGACCCTAATGAAAGCAAAAGAAAATAGTCACAAAAGTCAGAAAAATTCCTTTTGGCTTTTTATTTTTTTTACTATTTTCTAGCCTCATCTTGCTTAAGATTCTTCATTGAAGCAGATATTTCACTAATATGCAGAATACTTTGTCATCATCTTGAAACTTAAAAGTGGTAAAATCAATTCCTTTTAATTTTTGGAAAAAAATGTTAAATTGTTGCCAATAGTACAGATTAAAATATCAGTTGCATTACAAATTAGGGCTTAATTTTGCTAAAAAATCATATGGAGACAATGGAGGGAGTGCACTGTAGGAACAAGGATAATAGAACAGAAATTCTTTAGGCAGAGTGTGGTGGCAAATGAGTGTAGTCCCAGCTATGGAGAATCAGAGACAGGAAGATTGCTTAGACTGTGTGAAGTCTGCTATACTGTATATGTATAGTGACATTTTCTGAAAGAGAAAAACTGAAACTAACATGGTAGTCTGTTACATTTGACTCCTTGTCCTCTGAATGACTTGTCATTCTGTAAACTAAAGCACTGCAGAGTATCAAATCATTTGCAGAATGACTGTTTTTGAATGTGATATCTGAAAGTTCCTTGTGCTATAAAAGTCTAAGATTTTATTTTTTTCCCTCTGGAAGTAATTTTTTTACAAGTGGTTGGCTTTTAATATAACCAGAAAAATTATCAGAATGATCAGACAGGCCAGCTGAAATGTCAATCTTCCCCTCAGGCAACAGTCCCTTATCTACTAACTTCCTTTTCCTGAGCAATATCCCCATTGTTTGATCCCAAGAAACCAATACATGCAATTTAGGATCACAAAAGACAGTGAAATCAGAGCTGGGTGGCCTGGTCTTCATCTCTGATAACCTTAAGAATTTACAGATTTAATAAAAAACACACTGAGAAGTTTTGATTTACAAGGAAGGAATTCATGTGTAGAGTATGACTTAGTAATTCACAAATGAAATATTCTAAATGGCAATTGCTTTTGATAATATGTTTAACATTGCCTCAGATATATCTAATAGAGTTTTTTGAAATCTTTCTGCAAATGAGGAAATAAAACTACATATAATAAGGATGCTGTAACATCATGAAATCATGCTTTCATATGGTAAACATCCTCTGCCAGTCATCTTGCAGCTAGCTGTTTGCTAATCACCACTGGGAAAAATAAAGGTTATTACTAACTAGAAAGAGCTTTTAATATTATTTAGTGTGTGTGCGTGCGTGTGTGTGTGTGTGTGTGTGTGTGTGTGTGTGTGTGTGTATCAGAAAGCACCATGTGTCCCTGTGGAAGGCCAAGGGTGACTTCAGGAATCATCCTGGATTGCTTCTACCTCCTTTTTGCCTTTGGGATTCCTCAGGCTCTGCCTAACAGGGCCAGAAGCACAGGTTATTGCTATTTTTGCCTGGCGTTTTTATACGTGGGACTTGTGATCTGAACTCAGGACATTCTGCTTGTGAGTCAGAGTTTTATCCCCTGAACCATCTCTCCAGCCTATTTAAAGAGCTTTCTGAGTGTTTGCACTGTTTCTTGAGTAAGTTGATAACAAAGATATCAGCATGTGAAGGGTGTTACAAGCTGAAAGATGACATAATTAAGAGTAAGACACAGGATTCTGGAATATAAGTAAATAAAGAATAATATTTTGATAATTATATTTCTTTATGGTAATACACTATTTTATAAGGTTTATCTAGACAGTTAATAGAAATTTATATATACTTCTACTCTGGATAATTAGATATTTAAAACATGCTGGTCTAAGTTTTTAAAAAGGCTCATTGTTGGATATTAACTTTGGGAGAAGAGCAAAACAACTTGGAATATTTAAATTGCTCCACTTTTATTCACAAAATTTGGGAGGTAGCATCAGGAATTCAAGATTAACGCAGCTATATACTGAGTTTGAGACTAGCCTGAGTCACATAAGATTCTGTCAAAACACACACACACAAAATTCAAGCAAAAGCTCACACATTACAATGGAGAATGGAAAAGTCAGAAACAGTTCCTTTGTAATGTCTGTCAACATATAATTACTTTCAGTGTATAATTCACAGAAAATCATGAACTGTGTGGGCTTCTTCATGAGAAATAGCATCCAATAACTGAAATAAGGAACTGAGAGAAGACATATGTCAAAGCAAAAACATGTTTCTTTTTTTCAAGCAGGAAAGATAGGTCACATGCTGATGTTCTATTGCAATTATCTTCATGACTCTTTTCCAATGAACTGATGCATATTTAATCACTTTACTTAATGGATGTGATTTCTCAAGTCACAGTTACCCATTAGGAAAGCTCTTGCTCTGGTTCGACGGAGCACTCTTAATACATTTCCTGACTCTGTGGTTTTGGAGAAGCTGGGCTTGTGGAGAATTCCCTGGGTAATACATCTGCCTTTGTTGTAGATAAGGGGATACAAAATCATCCAAGTCATTAGCTTGGGGGTTGGATAGGAAGAATTTGTGGATTTGTCATGTCTAAACATTTAGAAAGGGTGCATATCTGGCCATCTTTAATTATCAGAGCACAGATTTTTTTTAAACCATTCTTAAATAGATTGGGAAAAATCTCATTCTGGATTTGTAAATAATTGCCATGAATTCTGCCAGCATACTTAAGAGTATTCTCATATGCTAAATAATACACATTTTGAAAAAGAACTTTAAATATAGTAGAGAATAGTGCATAATTTGCTACTACAAAAATCCCAGTTAAACATATAATAAATCTATATAATATCACAAATTTTTTTCAGTCATTTCTGCATACTTTTAGGAAGATGTACTATATGAAAAAGTAGGAAACATTCCTGTGAAATTGAAATAATGGGAAAGTTTCTACCATAATTTGAATTAACTATCAGATTTTCACAGTTCCATGTTTCAATGTCATCAGATAATGTCAAATATTAAAGTTCATGTGCCTCCTGATTACATTTAGTTACCAAATTCCAGGGAAAACAGCACTTAATATCCACTCTCATTGATTTTTTTTAGCAATACTTCAGTGTTCCTACTATAAAACATAGACTCTCATGCATGCCAATCAATTTCTTGAATTTACTACTAGTTGTAATTTTTTGCCCTTTGACACTATGTCCTTACATCCTCCTCTCTAAACACTCCCTTACTCCCTTTGATATCCAACAATCTTCTCAAATGTTTATGAAATTCACTTGCTTTTTAAAAATTCTGTATGACAGAAGGCATGCAGTATTTTTCTTTTTGTGTTTGAATTATTTGGCTTAATATGTTTGCTATATGTTCATGATGTTACAAAGACAAAACTCCTTCAATTATTTTCTTTTGAAATAGTGTTTAATGTGTCCTGGGCTTTGTAGCCAATATGACCTTAAATTTCTCATCCTTCTACCTCCATTTATTTTGTGCTGGAATTACAAGCATCTGCTACCATGCAGAGCACCATGTGGTGCTGGGACTGGAACCCAGATCTCTGTGCATGATATGCAAGGACTGTAACATCAGAACTACATCCTCAGTTCATTTTTAAGATTAAATAGTATTGGACAGTTCATATATATACATATATGTGTATATATAAATTATCATATACATTTTTCCTCCTTTCTCCTCCCTCCCTCCCTCCCTCCCTCCCTCCCTCCCTCCCTCCCTCCCTCCTTCTTCCCTCCCTTCCTCCCTTCCTCCCTTCCTCCTTCCCTGCCTCCCTCCCTCCTTCCCTCCCTCTCTCCTTCCCTTCTTTAGTTTGCACAGTGCCTTGTGGTACTATGAAACTTTGCTAGCAAGGAATAACTTCCCAGGTTAGTTCCAACTTGATTTCTCCATGTCCTGTGACCAAAGTGTACAGTATTAGCTACAGTATTTTACCACCAACTTTCTTTATACATCCATCTTTACATATCTTTTTTTATATTCAATTGAGCATGTGTGTATGTACGTGTGTGTGTGTGTGTGTGTGTGTGTGTGTGTGTGTGTGTGTGTGTAGAACCACAGTGAATTCGGGAATCACCATGGACTGCCTTCACCTCCTTGTTTACTCTGCCTGGGGATTCACAGGCTTTGCCCTACCAGGACCAGAAACGCAGGCCTCCCCCGCTTCGCCCAGCGTCTATACATGGGGTCTAGGATCCAAACTCGGGACCTTCTGCCTCCAAGGCAGAGGCTTAATCCCTGAGCCACTTCTCCAGCCTCCATCTTTACATATCTTTATGTATCCATTGATTCATCTAATTTACTCTCTTGGCTATTGTGAGTAGCAGTGTAATAAACAGGAGTATAAATAAGTTTCCAAAATATTGAGATTTCATTTTAAAAAGAAATCGGAGGAATTTCTGTGTTGCATAGAAGTTCTTTTTTTAACATGCAGTGAAAATTTCATATCCTTTTCTTTAGTGGAAGCTTGAATTCATGGTGTGTCAGGGATCCCCTTTCCTCACATTCACAAAGATACTCCTTGAAATTATTAAGCAATTGATGATGACAGTGATTATTGCTCTAAACCCAGATGCTTCATGTACTGCTTCTTGCCTTAAGATAATATACAAGTTACATTGATTTGTAAGTGAAGTTTTAGCTATTACTTAAAATTACTTGAGAATTTTCAACAATTTGAATCTTCAAATACTTAAAATAATCAATAGTTGTTATTGATTTTTACATCAGAAGTATTATCATCCACTAATGACAGCCTGAACTTTTCTTTATCTCTCCATTTAAAACATTAAATGCTTTTAAAAACAAAGCATAATAGTTAGCTTATCAACATTATATACTATGGATGCTGAAAGATCCCAAGAAATACTACCTCTTCATGAGAAATTAATGGTTAATGCCAGACAGTTGAGGGGAGCTTCTTCAATAATTTACCCATCGATAGTATATCCATGCCCTCCAAAAGTACAGACATTCCAGATGAAACCCAGTCAGCATGTAAAAAAATGAAATTAGGAGGGAAACTAGCTGGAGAGAAGTGGGAATGGGAAAAAGCATTAAGGAATAAAAACAGAATTTTCATATTTATGCCTGAAAGTGTCAAAGAATAAAATATTTTTATTTTTCCAACCTTGTAGTGATCAATATGTTCAAGAAATATAGAGATTCTGTCATTATAATTCCTTTAGTAACAACAAATTAAAAAAATACTTCATTAGGTGCTATAAAGTAGCTTTATTCTAAACTCAGTGAAGTTGGAAACTTCAGATGATGACAAGGGACACTGATGAATTATCTTTAAAATTCTCTTATGTGGAATTACCCTAGTCATGAAAAGCTTACCTATTTTGTTTCTGTTTATTATTTTTAACCAGAGTTTAAATATGCCAAAAATCAACACTGTTATATTTGAATAATAAATTTGAATAAAGGGCAACTGACAAGTATTTGAATTTCAAGGTGATAAATATTTATTTTACTAACCTAAGCATAGGTACAATAGTTGAATGCTTGACCCTAGCATAATTTAATTACAGTAGTTTACTTAAAGTTTGTATTCAAATGATTATACCAAGATCTACTTATTAACTCCAAGCTGTAATCTTCTTAAGGAAATCATACAAACAATTAATTTAGATGGATTAATAAAGTTGAATACAAATATAGAAAATACCAGTCTCATAAAATTAGGAGATAAATAAAAGAATAAAAATTAAGTTAAAATTAGCCTTTTCTGAGAAAATTACTTATGATGACTTTAGGTGTTTGCTTAGTATGTGTCTGTATACATACACATATATATGAATATCTACCAAGAAGGCTATAAAACTTTGTATTTCTTACAGAATCTTACAAGCTTATACTTTTTTAGAGCAAACATTATTAAGTCCTCTTGAAAATTTTTTTCTGGTTAACAAAAAATATCCTTTCTTCTTTCTCTCTCTCGCCTCTCCTCTCTTTCTCTCTTCTCTCTTTTTTAAACACTTATGTATTAATACAGGACCATTTCTTTTTACAACAGCTTCAAATGCCCTTTTATAATGGCTCCAAAATCCTGTAGTTATTCCTCCATTGCATTATATTCAAGTTGTTTCTCTAAACTACATTACTTTCTCACACAATAGTTTTAAGTGACACTTGTGAGACAAATGACTGAGACTGGAATAGCAAAGTCATAATTATATTTGTATTTTAATTTGGAAAGAGAAAGTATTGCCAGATCCCCTTTCTACCAACTCATCTGCTCCATGAGCAATGTGTTTGAGTTTGTCTGCACAGACTTTCAACTGAGTGTTCTGCAAATTCTTTTGATCATTGTAATTCTATGAAGTGGAGAATTGAAACTTGTCATTTTATCTAGCATTTTCTTTGATGAGTGAACTTAGGTAATGTAGCAAGGCCTTGGAGGTTACTCGTGCTTCTTTTTCTGTGTGTTGTATGAAGTTTTGTTTATTTTTATAACATAGATTTAAGATTTATTATTAATTTAATAACTCCCAACAAATTAGACTGCCCCCCCGTGATCCAAGATATAAATATTTATGCTATTTTTCTTTCTTTGGTTAGTGACTTTTTCCCTTTAATACATGACATTAATAAAACTGAACACATGAATGCTTTTCTAGTGGTGCCTTGCACCATTCTTGAAAAAGTATGTCTTTGAAATTTTGAAAATATTCTATATGTTTACTTTCAGTATTTTTGCTGATTTGGTTTGATGTTATATATTTGATCCATCAGAAATGTATCTTAAAATAATTTGTGAAGCATTGATCTGAGTTTATCTTTGCCCACGTAGTAGTCATTTATATGATTTATCAGGTAATATTTCCTAATACTTCTACCTACCTATTTGAAATAGATTTTTTTAATTCTCAAGTATATGATGTCTAGTCTTATACATTGTATTTTTTTACTGAGATAGCTTCTATATCAGTGCCAGCTATTTTAATTATCCTAGCTTCATAAAGAGATTTGATTGTGTGTGTGTGTATGTGCATGTGTGTGTGTGTGCGCGTGCCTCTGTGTGTGTGTGTGTGTGTGTGTGTGTGTGTGTGTGTGTGTGTGTGGGCCCAAAGGGTGAATTTGGGAATCACCATGGATTGAGTCTGTCTCCTATTTTCTTTGCTTTGGAGTTTCCCAGGCTCCATCTTCTAGGACCAGGAATTCAGGCAGCTGCCTTTTTTGCCTGATGCTATTTACTTGAGATTTGGGATGCCAATTCATGACCTTCTGCTTGGGAGGCAGAAGCTTAACCCCTGAACCATCTTGCCAGTCCCATGATTTTATTTTTAATGAGAAAATTTCTATCAGATATTATTTCTGAATTATATATTGTCCTGGAGTCAGGTTATGTAATTTCATGCAGCAAAAGTCTTATGAAGAAAGGTGATATGCATTGTGTCTACCTTTTATAATTGTGTTCCTTTGTATTATAAAAATAAGTGCACCATCATCATAATTAGAAAAATGAACTGAGCTAGCTACGTTCTTGAGAGCATCTAATGCTAGACATGAACTATATATCAGATATAGTCAGTCTACGTAATCAGCAATTTTAATTGAATGTGTCCCTAATTGTTAAAACCTTGCCTTTATAATTACCAGCATGATGCTAATTGGAATAGTGGAATCTTAAAATGGACATTATTAATTAGTAATAGTAAATTTGGGGAAAGACAAACAAAAATTTAATATTTTCAAAAAGAGCAATTCACTATTTGGTGCCATAAAAATCACTAAAGAATGTCTATAGCATTTTAAATATTTGACTAATTGGTATATAAAAATTAATATTTTTACATTCTTTAATGTTTGTCCAAGGGTGTGTGTGCATGCTCACGTGTGCATGCGTGTGAGAGCCAGAGATCAACCACAGGTATTTTTCCTCCTCAGGAGCTGTCCATCATGATTTTTGGGACAGCGTGTCCCATTGGAGTTGAGGCTCACTAAGTAGGCCATGCTGCCCTAGGGTCATTCTGTTTTCATCTTTTCAGGGTTGGGATTGGAAGTACACACTGATGATTGGCATTTCACGTGGGATTTGGGGATTAAACTCAGATTCTCATGCTTGCACAGAAAGCACATGACTAAGCCATCTTCCTAGCCCCTGATTTTAGACTTTTTAAATTAAACACATTATTTAAATATTATGATCTGATATTATTTTCTAATATCTTGTAAAAGATGTCTGTATCACACTTTAATATGAAAGGTAGCTCTGTATGAATAGATTTACAAAATGGAGCATGTACAAATTTCTTAAGAACTTAGAGTTTATGATTTTCATCACAGTAGACAGTATCAGGATTCAGATTCTTCCTCTTGCTAGGAAAAGGTTTTAACTTCTGAGTCATTGCCCCAGCCCTTTATGAAAGGGATTTATTTTGTATAGTGCCCATGCTAAGTGAAAAATAAAAAATAGTATTAACATTTTCTCTTATATACACTAAAATTTTAATTAGCTATGGCTTGGTGAATGAAATTAGTACCTTAGTAAAAGCTTAAGTGGGGGATATTTACTGTTTTTTATTGACACACAAGTGTATTGCCTGAAGTTTAGACTTAGGATGTTATAACTTGGGTTAGTTTTATCAGAATTTAATCTCATTTTAAGTTAAAGAGTATCCTCATTACCACTCTTATTAGTGATATTAATTTATATTAATCTCCCTGCTCCCTTTCCTTCCCATCTTTATCCCCTTTCATCCTCTCTCTTTCTCTTTCTTCTCTTCCTTCTCTCCTTTTCCTCCCTCCCTCCATTTCTCATTTTCTTACTTAAATTAAGACAGAGATTGGAGGATGGATGGAAATTAAATCTAGGACCTTTTGCATGCTTGGGTAGGTAATAATTTTACACTGAATTAAATTTCTCTCTCTCTCTCTCTCTCTCTCTCTCTCTCTCTCTCTCTCTGTCTCTGTGTGTGTGTGTATGTGTGTGTGTGTGACACTATCTCTCCTTCCTTTTTACCTCTTTTTTTTTAAAGAAAGGATCTCATGTATTCCAGGCAGTCCTCAGACTTGCTTCTTCATCTAGGATGGCCTTGCTGATCCTCCTGCCTTATCAAATTATGAGCCTACACCACTAGGCATGGCTGATTGCTACAAATTTTCTTAGAAGTTGACTTTGTATTACTAATTTTCTTTGGAAGAGACAACACATTTGACTGCCTTGCCATAAGGCAGTTTTTTAAGAGATCTTTTCTGAAGCAGCTGTCTGTTAAAAATATTTTGCAACTGAACGATGCTCACTGACAAACCAAGAGTCCTCTGCTTTCTGCCAGCAGATGACAATGAAAGTCACATGCAGCCATTTTAATCCCTGACAACATGGTTCATTAGTCCATGAAGTACATAGAGGATGTTTCCTGCTCTTAAAATGACAAAAAAATGAAACTAGTTAGGATAAATAAGAACAAACATAACCTAAACATTAGAAAATTTCATAAGTAAAAGCAGTGAGATAAGACAGAAACCAGAATAGAAAAAAAAAATGCCAGGAGGAAAAGGTGGTGGCCTGCACTTAAGGCACTAGAAGTCAAAGCCTACAAATCCCCAGAGCAAATTAGAAAGGTGGAAGGTAATCTAGGAGGACATCCTTTGGTCTTCGAAGACACACACACTCGAGTGCATTCTTGTACACACACACATGCACACACACACACATACATGCACACACACATACACACACACATACACATATACACACGCATACACACACATACATGCACACACACGTATATACACACATACATACATACACACATACACACACACACAAATGCGTGCATGTGCAACACCCCCCCACATAAATACAGGAACAAGAAAAGAAAAATTGCTTTAGTTTCTTGAATTTGAATAAAGATCTTTTCAGTTCTCACCTTGACTCCATAGTACTTTACCAATCTCTTGATGCATTTCCTCCAAATAAACTGTTCCTTCAGAATCATGGAGCCAAATTACCCTCTTCTGCTGCTGATATGCATCCTGAAATAATGTCCATACCCAAAATGCTGTGAGTGGACGTCACCATGTCTTGACAGCTCCACAGATGTTTGAAGAATCCCTTGACAGCCATGCCACATAACTCGCTTGTTTTGACATTGAGTCAATGGGCCATGAGATGATGATGTATTTCAGGCTGTCAGGGATGTTTCACCAGCAGTCAGGCTACGTTTCTTCTCCACTGAATGCCTGACTACTTTAGCACTGAGTTCTGGAGCTAATAAAAAAAGTTCTCTGATCTCTACTAGAACAGTTGAATTTTATAAAAGCAATGTGTGTTTGTTTCTTGCTGTCCACCACTTAGGTTCAAATTTCCCATAATCCTATTCATCTGTCAGTGATTATTTCCTCTGATGACGGAGTACTCATGCATGAACTTGCTGTATCCAGACTAGACTTCCCCCATGCTGTCCTCCTTTATTGCTCCTCTTTCTTTCCTGAGAAAGGGTTTTGATAAGCTACTTCAGATGTCATAGTAGCCCTTGTCTTTCCAAAAAGCAACAGGGTCTCTCAAGTTTTCAGTCCACTGTAGTGGGAAGAGACTATATAAAGCATTTGAATAAAAATCATGCGAAGTGACAAGATTATTTTGTATGTAAATTATGAGTTTCTTGAGGTTTTATTCTAATCCCCTAGAAAGAAATTCAACTAAAATAAGACACCCCTTTCTGAAATTTGTCTCTTGCTGAGCTTTAGGAAACAAACCAATGGCGAGAACAGTGATGTGAGCCTTCTGGAGACTGCCTGGAGGACACTGCAAATTGCTTTCACTCTCCTGGGGATTGCTGCCAGGGCCTCCCTCTCCACAGACCTCAGCAACACTGGCACAAGAACAGACTCCAACTCCCAAACTGCACATTTTTGGAGGCCAAGTGAAACTTAAATGGCTGCTTTCCAGACCAATACAGATCTGTCAGAGAGCTAAGCTTTTCCTTTTCCTGTCTGTCTTTTCCAAATCTTCTGACCAGTGTCTCTCTTTCCAGCCTTCTTAGCACATCAACATGAATGATTAGTAAAATACATGGACTCCTTTGTACAAAGAAAGCTAAATAATGGCACCCAGAACTGGTAAATATAAAGAGCCAAGTATTAGAAAGTGGTGTTTGGGATGTTACCTACTAGAAAAAGAAATCCCATTCTTTGATAAAAAAAAAAAGCATGGAAGGCTGAGAGGAGTTAAAATCATGAGCTTTCCATGGAAAAGAGAAGTACAGAAACTCACTGGCATTTAACCCACTGGCACTTTTTGAAGTAGCTCAAAAATTAAGGCCATGACCTGAAATCTTAGGGATTTCTGTTTATCAGAAGTATCTCATGTATTGACTGTCTTTCTATGACCCAGCTAGATATCAGAAATTTTGATTCTCTCTGTCTCTCGAGTTGGCTATCCAAACACAAGCCAGAAACTAGGAGCCCTCTACCCCCAATCAATAAGAAGTCTCACACCTGGATTTGCATACAGATTCTTAATCCCCTGATTATCCCCTGTGCATAAATAAGTCTGTAGATCAGGGGCAGAATTTCACTATTCTTCCTCCAGAAGAATGATGTACTTGCCTCACTTGTCCTATTTCCATATCTGGTTGCATTTTTCTTTTTTCCTTCTATATGTCTCAGCTTTAGGACAGCTTCATGGGTCACTATACTTGAACATAGTACACTGAGAGAACTTTTAAAAAGGCCTAACGACTGTGAGCAAGCCATCTCAGAAAAAACCAACCAACCAACAAATCAACAAACCAACAAACAAACCAGTCTGTAAAACACAACTGTTGCAGAAACAAAACAAAAAGTGCTGTCCAGTCCTGAGCATGGGATAAGAAAGGATCACACTTCTTTAGGACTTTGCAATGAAAAACAAAAGCTAAGCATTGTTACAAAACTACAGCTAGTATATTTCATCCATTCTTAGAAGATAACTTTTAATGAGAAAAGAAAGATTTGAGCACAGAGTTACAGCTCTTATCACTCTCAATACATGTGAGGAATGACTACTTATTAGGCCCTAATGAGAGATAATCTCAGAAACAAATTGTGTTCCCTTATTATTTATACAATGGTTATTTCCTTATCAACATATGAAGAAGTACCTATGGTTAATATATATAATCTCATGAGTTAAGGTGAATGCATGTACACACCCATAATGTAATATCATCACCACAGTCAAAAGTTTTCTGCTGCCCATTTGGTGTTTTATTACTTTCTTTTGAGGGACACAAATCTACCTTCTCAACTGGTTTATTGTTCTGAGAAAAATGCTTGCAATGTTGTCAAGAAAATCCTCAAAGTCAGGGTTCTAAGGCATCTTCTTGCCTCAGTCTTCTGAGTAGCTGGGATTATAAACACACTTTACCACAACCCAGGACTTCATAGTTGTGAAATAAGCACTGTCCCATTGCAGTTGTTCAGCCCAGTTTTGGGTGTGTAATACCAAATCATTAATTTCGCAGTGATGTGTCAGATATATAGAACTTATCCAACTTTTGTAATACTTTTACAGCCATGGAAAACAACTCACAGTTTCCCTTCTCTACTTTCTGGAAACAACTCTTCTGTTTTCTGATCTATTTCATGCAGGAGGAATCAGGAAACATCTGTTTTTCTTCCTGTATTCATCTAGATGACTTTTTTCAGTAGTTGGCAATTTTGAATAAAGTTTCTATGAGAAAGGGAGTATGGTTATCTCTTTGACACCCTAATTTCAATTCCTTTCAGTATAAACCCAAGATTTGAAATCAATGAAATGCTTAAGAGGTAAGTTGTCTACTAACAAACCTGGAGACCCAGGATTGATGACCCAGGATTATACATGGCAACTATGGTCTCTCTCTCTCTCTCTCTCTCTCTCTCTTCCTCTCTCTCTTTTTCTCTCAAATAAATACATCAATTAGGTATTTTAAATATACATAAATAAACCCAAGTATTGCTGTATCATGGTGGCTCTATATTTAATATTTTTAAACAGTTTCCACATTGTTTTCAAAAGTGGCTGTAATATTTAGCCTCCTGGCCAAAAGTATACGAGTTTTGTTTTTATGCCTCACCTAATACCTTTTTAAATATTGGCCATCTTCCCAGGTATCAGATGGTATCTCACATGATTTTAAGAAAACACTAACAGATTAATTATTGGACAAGCTATGATTCTATAATCATTATAAAAAATTGAGATATATTGGGGCTGGAGAGGTGGCTCAGGGGTTAAGCCTCTGCCTTGCAGGCAGAAGGTCCTGAGTTTGGATCCTAGACCCCACGTATAGACGCCGGGTGGAAGCGGGGGCAGCCTGCGTTTCTGGTCCTGGTAGGGCGGAGCCTGTGAATTCCGGGGCAGAGTAAACGAGGAGGTGGAGGCCGTCCATGGTGGTTTCCTAATTCGCCCGTGGTTCTTCACACACACACACACACACACACACACACTCGCACACATGCATAATTGAATAAATAATAAAAAAAATTTAAAAAAGATTGAGATATATCATAGAATTCTAGAGTTCAATTCCCTTTTTTGAGACTGTTCATATGTGATCCAAAATGAACTTGAACTCAGTAAATAAGCATTTAAAGGAAATAAACTACGTATACATTTATTAGAATCATAATGTAAAATAAATTCATTTTTTAAAAGCATTTTCAAAACCTTAAAGGATGATCTTGTATTACTAATGTTAAAGAAACACTAATTGCTGTGATTGTGAGAATGAGTACTATGATTCAGGCTACATTTTAGTGTACCAATTTGTGATATTGTAAGAATAAATATTTATATTCCATTAATTAAAATGTCAAAACTCTTAATTTATGGGACATCAAAACACTTTAGATCAACTCTGTCTTTCTTTTTTCTTCTCTGTCATGAGCTCGCTTGGCTTACTCTGTTTTGCTATCTCCAGAGGCCAAGGGCCATGTGTGATGTCAGTCCTATAGGAACTCTGTCCAATAGACTTTATACACACATCCCTTTTCTTTCTTCAGTTCCAGCCAACCTTGAGAACATTGTCTTTCCTACTTTGATTCTCTCATGTTAGAACAAATAAGCATTCTAATGGTGGCACAGTCAAGTCAGGGTGTGACAAGGATCCTACAAGTAAGACAGTAGGCACCCAACTTCTGAAATAACATCAAATGCATTTTAAATGTACAGATAATCTCCTAAAAATTTCACATAAATTTTAATTTATGATTATGTTAAGTGCATTCCCTTTGAATCAATATGCAAGAAGAATATTAAACAGTCATCTTTCTTTTTCCTATTCATCTATTATCATCATTATGTGGTTTGTTCTATTTAATTATAGATATAAGTTAGTTTTGCTGTGTTTTAAAAAAATCTTGTGTGGAATGATTAATTAGGTCAGCCACTATGAGTACCATGTGGAATAAAGGCATTATATTTATTATTGGACACATATTATATATGTATATTTATGCACATGCATGCGTATATGTAGTATATGTGTCTATGTATATTCATGTGAACTGGAGATCAGATGTTGGCATTCACTTAGTTTTGTTTGTTTGTTTTGAGATGTGTCCTTCACTATTCCAGAAGTCACTAAGTAGTAGTACTAATACCTGAATCTGCCAGTCTCTACTTCCACAACACTGAAATTCTAAATGTAGATCACCGGGCCTTTTTTTTTTTTTAACATAGGTTCTAGTGATCTTACTTAGATCCTCCTGCTTGTGAGATATGGAATTTATCAGCATATGTTGTAACATATATTAATAAAGTTTAATAATCACTGATTCTATGGAAAATGAAACAATTTCTGTGCCTTGGTATTCTTATATGAAGGGTGGCAACAGGCATTTAAAGGTGTCATTTGAAAATCACTAATGCTCTGGGTCACATAAAGGAAACTTCCATATGCAGCACTGCTAAGCTAATGATACCATTACTAGTAGTATCAGAAGAAATAATGAAATGCTTTCATCTGTGTTTTCCCTTCCAGCAGTGCTCCTGCTTTCTAGTAGTTTTCTGCAATTTTCATAATTTCTGACAACATATGGTCTATAACCCTGTAGCTGAAAAAGAGTTGTATCTGAAGAAAATAATAAATGCAATGTGGTAAGTTCTAATTCTTAGTTAATGATTACATTGTAAAGTTCTGACTTTTTACTAGCATATATCAATAAATTTCAGTGAATGGACATTTTGACAAATGCTTACATCCATGCAAAGAGAATTATATTCTTCATGACTGAATTATTGGAGTAGATAGAGAAAATATATGAAAAAAAATTCCACACATATGCTATGCTTTACAAATATCTTAAAATAGAAATAGCTTAATCTGTAAAGTATTTGTCCCATAAGCATGAGGATCTGAGTTCAGATGCCCAGGACACACGTAAAACTCAAGCCCATGGCACACTTCTGTAACTTCTCATTGGGTGAGGGTAAGAGTGGTAGGCAGAAATGAATGAATGTCTGAAGCTCATCAACCAATCAACCTACCTGAATCAATGAGCTTCAAGTATAGTGAGAGACACTGTCTCAAAAAAAAAAATAATAAGGTGGAGAACAATTGATGAAGAAACCTGGAATCAGCTTCTGGCCTCATGATACACACAGGAACATGCAGTGGCACCCATAAATACACAATGAACATGTAAGCACAACACACAAAACCACAAGAGACAGATGGAAAGACACACACACACGCGCTCACACACACATGTACACAGGGAAGCTGTTTATAGCATGATTGTGTACATCTGTAAACCCAACACTATGGAGGTGGAAGCAGGAAAATTATTGATTGAGGCTGTCCTGGGTTACATACTGAAAACCAATTCTAGCACACAAAAACAACACCAAGTAGATATTGGTCACAAGATACATACTAGAATATGTGACGCATCATTATGCCACTGAACTGCACTCGATTAATGCAAATGATGATTGCGCAGGATACAGAGCATGGAGAAAACAGGTGGACAGTGAGCAAATTGTTGCTTTCAATCCCATGTCCATGATTTCTTTTGATGAGTCATTTTTTGTTATTTTATATAAGCAATTTGGTAAAGACTTAATGCTGAATACTTTACCAACTAAATATTTAAGTGTCCAAAACGAAATGATCTTGAATTAGAAATGCCTAATTATAAAAACCTTTTAAAAATGGTTAGTTTTAACAGAATCTACAGGAAATTTCTTAAAACTAAAAGTACTGGGCTGAAGAGATGGCTCAGGGGTTAAGACTCTTTCACAAGCAGAAGGTCCTGAGTTCGGATCCCAAGTCCCACTTGGAAACACCTGGTGGAAACGGCTGCAACTTGCACTTTTGATCCTGGTTTGCAGAGTCTGGGAAATCCCAAAGTGAAGCAAAAAGGAGCAGCAACCCAAGATGCTTCCCGAAGTCATTCTTGGCCCTTCACTGGGACACATAGTGCCCCTCTGATATGCACACACACACACACACACACACACACACACACACACACACACACAATCAATCAATCAATCAATAAAATATTAAAAAATTATAAGTACCAGGATAAGCTTTAGATTCAGTATCATTTATATCCAAAGTGAAATATTGATGCATTTATGATTATATTAATTGCTACAGTTTTTTAATGTTACTGATAAATACACTATCAAACAACTTAGAGGAACAAGAGGTTTATTCTTGTTTATGATTTTCTGTTATGCTTCATCAGCATGGCAGGAGAATTGCTACCAGCATAAGGAAACATGAAACCTAGCCACAACATACCTATGAGAAATACAGAAAGAGTGGCAAACTTTCTCATTTGCCAGTCGTTCTAAGTCTGCCAAAGTGCCAAAGTACCCAACCAGTCTTCTACAACTTATCCACCCTGCCAGGGAATGGTCCCACTCACAGAGAGTTAGGTCTTCCCAAGTCAAAATAGATATTCTCCTGCGGGCTTGCCCAGTGTTTGCCTTAACTACTATTTTTTCACATTCATGCCCATAGGCTAAGCCCTCAATTTTTGGGTTGACACTCGAACACAATTTAGCAAAAGTAGAACTGTCTTTAATATATACCTACTCATCAAATGTAAGAAATAAAAGTGACTAAATCATGCACAAATGCATGTTTATATGCATATAATTTATATTGCAGTTCTTAGGCATAGAGATTACTAATATTTCAGAAAATGAAATAGCATTTGAGAAATTATTATTTGGCTAGAACAACATATCAAATAACAGAAAAATTTAGAATAAAAAGCTTTTAATGACTACAGTAATTTTAGCACAATCTTGCTTTGGTGTACTTTTAGCATTTATGAAAGTATTTAAAAACTTCAAGAATACTGTATGATATAACATGAATTTTCAGGACACTTTGCACATCTGGTCCAAGCATGTTGATTCCTAAACAGATGAGAAATGAGTTCACGGAATCATAAGATCCTTGATACCAATGATCTCTAAGGATGGCACTTCTCTTTTCCCTATTTGGATTATTATGAGCCAAGTCTGCACTGGGTGACAAGACATGCACTATGAACATGGGTGCAGTGGTGCATACTTGCAATCCCATCTCCAGGAACAGAAGAGAGGAAAGGAAGAGCTCACATTCTTGACCAAAAAGACCCCGTCCCAAAACATATTTATGTTGAAGGAAAGACAAATTCAAATAAAATCATCCTATTTTATTGATTCAAAAGGAAATCATCCTATTTTATTTATTTAAAAGGAAAGCTAATTTAAAAATTTTAAACTAGACTCAGAAAAAGTGAAGAAATTATTTACCAGAAAATATTCTTTTTTTCTTATTCACTTTCAATTAATAAATTACTGTTATTCCTAGTCCTAAAGAAAATACTGTTCAGTGTATTTGAAAAGATAATTATTTAATGGCGTTTAAGTCAGTGCCTGAAATATGATTAAACATTTTGTCTGTACTGCTATTCTATAAGAAACAATATCTATATTTATGTTATTTTGGCTTTCTAAGTATAATTCCTCACAAAAGTAGCACTTTACATTAATTACTTTGGATTTATAAAAAGTCAGTTTATGAGAAATGTCATTAGATACTACATTTAGTGTGTATGTTGGGGGAAACAAAATCAAATAAACAAACAGAAAAAAACTGGATGATTGATGAAGTCTAGTTTGGTATGTGACATAAAATTTCATTAACTAATTTTCTATAGAAAGTCTTTGTACTTTTTAATGTCGTAATGTATCTGTCTAATCTTGTTGATACCTCTTTACAAATTCAGTTTTACTTTTGCTTTTATAAATTGAAAGAGAAGTAAGTAAGTAGTGGCATTTATTTTATGGTGTTAGGGATAAAATAAGGGATATTTTGATAAGTGTCATTTGACAACAAAAGCAAATTTTAAAATGAATCACAATGGAAGTATGATACATGCTAACACCAATAAATAGATTTTAGTTTCTTGTAATATTTTTAAATTCCAAAATACTTTAATTTCCTGCCTTATTGAACAATTCAGCTCTATACATAATATCAGCTCTCATATATCTATATCAGCTTACTGTCTGGCACTCACTGCCCAGGGCATTCCTTGTCCATTCGTTGGTTTATAATGATCTGGCATTTGTCTTTACCTCCTAAAAGGTTTTCTGTCCAGATTTCATTCTCTTCAGTTGCCAAGAACTGGTGGCTTTCCCTGTTGTCTAAGGTCATTTCCTTCCAGCAATGCAGAGAGGAAAGAGTAAAACCTTCCTTCAATGAAGAAATTCCATTTTGTAGGATGGCAACATACCAAATCTGGTTTCTCATATTCCATAAAAGTATTCTACACACCTTCTCTAATGCTCTCCCAAAAATCCCTATGAAAAATTGTTCAGAAATTTCCTTTCCTCATGATCTTGACATCTCAGATGGTGATCTAATTGTACTTGGTACTGTAAGTGTAAAAGACTTTATGTATAAATGCATGAGTGACTTTATGATATATAAAATGAAGGACATTCTTCAATTAATACACAGAAAAACTAACCCTTTAAAGCAACAACAGTGTGGTACTTTAATGGTAAACTTCACAAAATACTTTGTGAAGAAGTATGAAAAAATTTTGTCCTTCAAAATAAAACATCATTAACAAAATTTTCAGCAGGAAAAGATAAACCTCAAGTCAAACGATATTTCCTTACCTAGATGATTATACAATTAAAAACTAAAGTCTCAAAAATTACTGGTTTGCTTAATATTTTAAGGCAGTCTTGAAAAATAAAGGGGTAAAAAGCTTTTTGTTATCCAAAGCATTGAGAAGAGGTAAAATTCTAGGCTGTATATAGTATTATCAGTATAAATATGGAAGTCCTTATCTCTATCTCAGTAACAGTGGCTAGTCTTCATTACCCATCTAATTCAGAAACTTCCTTAATAAGTGTTTTGCTTTTGCCACATCATTTCCTTTGCATCCAGAGTAAATCCAGAGATCATGTGGAGCCTCAATCTACTTCATAGGATCATCTCATCAGATTTCTATTCCCTTAGCTCGTTTAGTCTCTCCTAAAAACAAGAATCCTTCCTTCCTAAGAATCCTGCCTTCCTAAGAATACATTACAGTCAACTTATTTTTGAAAATATTATTATCTACACTGCTAAAGAATGGGTATATGTCTCAAGATACTTTAATTTTATGGCTCCAAATCAGAACACACAGTTGTAAACATGTTGGATGTTTGACTGATTGACTATTAATCAAAAAACTTTCCAGGATCGATGAAGATTGTGGTGAAATAATTCACATATACAATAACCCTACTGCTTTATGTCAGGACTGTGGTATAGCTAAGACAAACAGAAAATCATCTGCATTCCTTTGAAGCATTTAGTGTGCAAATCTGCAAAATACCTGCCTTGTGTAATGAGCACTAGTGAGTAAACACACAAGGCACCAAAACCAGGATTAAAGGAAACCTGTCAGAAACAGACAGAAGTCTTTGAACTGAGATTAAAGTTCAAGAATGAATTGGCCCCAAGAAGAGTAGAAGAGTCCCATCATCTTGGGCAGCATTTAAGAAGTCCTTCTGGAATGGTGTTGTTTTCTGTATTCCAGGTACTAAAAAATATGAGCAGAAAAAGAAAAAAAATATGGAAAGATAGGTATCTTTGACTGGTAAGTAAGGACAGGTCTGAGAGCAACTACATGGCATAGGCAGCAATTAGTCTTTACTGTTCCTCAGTCTCTCAGCTTCTGTGTCTTTTCATGCAGCCCCAAAGCAATGGAACTTTTCAAGGCTACACATGCTGGCATTGTTTTAATGGAGGACAAATTACAAAGGAGGAAATAACAGAAATGGAAAGGCTGATATAAAGTCCGTAGTGGAATTCCAAGTTAATTGTGATGCTGGCATGAACTAACTTGGTGGCTAGAAGACAGGGTGGATGAGGTACAATAAGAAACATTGTAGAGCACAGTTATAATTGAAAGAAGATTAATAGATCTGTTTTCAGCTGGGCAGGGATCAAATGGTGTTATTAAGAGGAGAGAGAATAATGAAAGGTGAGTGCCCACTTTGTGCATGGTGACTTACACATTCAAATTAAGGAGAAAGTATTTGAGGCAGAGATTTAGGGAAATTACATATTTTTTTCTTTTTTTATTATTATTTCCACTCATACAAACTTAATAGGTAGACAAGTTCCCTCCCTCCTGGAAAATTACATATTATTAGCATTGTGATAACTAACTAGACTAATCCATGTACATTAGTAAACTTTACCTTTATAAGGTTAAGACATGATAGAAAAGTATCATAATCTTTTTAGTATTTATAATCACTTACATATATTTCATTATCCATGAAAAATTTGATTTGTTCCCTTGCCCTGGAGAAAGGGAGTTGAACATACTAAATAAAATGTGTCAGGCACCAATGATTCCTTCTCTGAATTTCTTGGCTGCAAAATTCACCTCAGCAACAAGTAGCAAAAACACAGCAGCACTACCACAGGATGGCTCCCATGATAACTTGCGGCCCCCATGGGAATAAGAAGCATAGCTTTTGGCAGGAAACCAGAACTGACTCAGCTGTCTTGTAGAGACTCATCAGGTACACTGTAAGTCCAGCATAGGATTTATGCCACATTGTATACACAGTCTCGGATAAAATATATCCAAGTTCTGATTCATCTATAAGAAGAAACTGCTCTTTAAACAATTACAATTTTTTCTTAAAACTATCTTATGTAAAACTATTATCCATCACCTGAAGAAGACACATTCCCCTTTAAGTCAAATGTCATAGTTTGTCCAGCATGTTATTGTGAGTGAACTAGTCTAGTGATCATAATTCCATACCAATTCAAATAAAATTAACACTTAAATAATAAGTTCTAAAATCCTAATTACATAGTATGAATATGATTTTTTAGAAATAACAGATTAAAGAATTTGTATGGTCTTTCAATAAAATCAGCAATTTGGTAATTAAATTTGGTTAGCAATTCGCATGTAAACAGGTTTGATTTATGCTAAAATAGAAAAATAATGAAAATATATTTTAAACAACCAAAAAGAAACAAAACATTGTCTTTTCCTGTGCACAGGAAAAAGTAACATAAAAGAACATTTGGTTTCTGATGAGAGCTGAACCTTCCAACATCAACTACACATACAGTAACTGCAAAAGAGCTATTTGTTCAAAAGCTCATGTTAATTTTTGTCTTTTTTTAAATAATAAGCTCTGAAAAATGAGCCCTAAGTTTCTCTTGAAAATTGCTCTTGGTTTCAGATAATCTATTATGATGCTAAAACTCTTAGAATAATCATGTGTTGTTGGGGTTGTTTTTGTTATTATTACAAAATCAGACCCTGAAGTTTTTAATTTGGCAATCTTGTTGTCGTCTTTTGTCTTTGAAGTAAGGGCTGACCACTCCCCCAGCTCCAGAGTAGCATGTACTTTAGTACATACGCAGTCGGAATTATCCGAAATTTATTAACATTTCACTACAAAGGGCTTATTCTTCTGCATCTCCCACAGGTGGAGTAAGTAAACTGGTGCTGCATACTCCGCTTTGCAGAGAACACACAAGGAACAAGCTTTTTGCTAGTGAAGAAGCGTGAGCTGGCCTTGGTACTGAAACCCATTTATCCACTCGGCTGGAGTAGGCGGAAAGGCAGGGGACTATTGAGTAACACTACTTTTCTTTTTGACGTTTTCAGAACCTGGCAGCGAACCAACAAGATCTGAAGCGTCAGGAGAGCATCTTTGACGCTCAGATAGCTGCTTTCTAGCCCGCCCTCCCACTGAGCGGACCACCCCGCCAGCTTTACCTCCTCTCTGGGTTCCAGATGGCGGAATACAAGGTGGCCAAACGTGAAAATAGACACAGGTGGGTGTGGCAGTTGAGGAGAGCACAGGAGAGTCTCGTAGCTTCCCTCACCGCCACACTGGAGGAGCAAGAGGAAATGCACTCACCTGTGACCAGGCCGGCGGATCATGCCCACCCGCTGGGTGCACCAAGCGAGAGCGCCTGTGGCCAAGGACCGCGTCTTTCCTAGTAGTGTTTCTTTCTTTGGGATCCTGTTGCTCACCGGGCGCCGGCCACCGATAGTCGCTGGTACCCAGGCTAGCCCAGCCCAGCCTGCGGAATCGGCCGAACTGGGAAAGAGAGAGGCGCCGCTGGATCGCCTAGGAGGCCTGCCCTGAGACTGCGCCCTCCTGCCCAGGCGTGCCCAACGCGGCAGCAACCCCGCCCTCGCTTGGCAGCAGCACCGCTTCTGCTCAGGGCTCCCTTGCCGCCAGGGTCCCCACCCCTTGCTCCCTCCTCCCAGACCTGCAGGCGGCGCCAGGCGGGGACCGTGCACCGGGACTTGATGGAGCTCGCAATGCGCCGCAGCCTCTGCACCACGCGCAAGTTGAAGGCAGTGGCGGGGGTCGCAGGACCTCGCAGGCACCGCCACCACCTCACTGGGTGGGGCAGGTGCTGGTGTGCGCGTGTGTGTCGAGTAGCCAAAGAGCCCTTCCCTCACCTTCCCCCGCCCCCACCTTCCTGCTCAGCACAATTTGTTAACGTTTCCGAGAAGCCACTTTGTGCGGCTTGGTGGCGGAGGAGGTGGAGACGGAAGGCAAAGAGCTGGGTGCTTGGGGAGCCAGTGTGGAGCCAAGCATGGTCCGCTAGGTGACTCCTCCGCCCTGGGCTTCAGGCCAGGAATTGGTCCCTTCCCTAGGTTTTGGAATAGTAGAGTTGGGGAGTGGTGCTCAAAAGGTAATTTCTTGCCTGGGCTGCGTTCTTTGCTTTTGATCATCAACCTGGTGGCAATCTTCTAGGCAGGCAAGGGAAACATTTCCTTTTGGAATGGGAGCTGTAAGTTGTTAGAGATGGGGAGCAAGACTCAAACAAAAGGTGATTTTCCCCCCAGACTTAAGACTTGCTTAGTTGTATACACTGTCAGCCATACAGGGTTGTGAATAAGTCCAGTAAGAGAGGCAGTGAAAAAAGAAAATTCAGTTGTTTGTGTGCTTACTGTGCATTGTTTTGCACCTGGGAGCATGAGCCATGAAACAGCTGAATTCTGCTCTTGAAGAGAAATTTTCCTCTAGGGAAGAAATCAAAGGATGGCTCTAGGACAGGATGGTTTTCAGTATTGGGACTTTTGCCAGGGTAGAACAGTGCTGCATAAACCTAGAAACCTGTACAGCTGTAGGGTTTCTTGCTCCCACATCTGTCATGGAAATAATGTTTTTGTTAAATACCCAGAATTTGGAATCTCATGGCCTATCCTTTCAGAGCTGTCTTCTGAGCCTTTGCAGCTTGACCTAGAAATAAGGACCTCACATTCTTGACTTGTGAGCTCTGTTTATTGGGGCAGAAAACTTACATTTCCTGAGGTTGTTTTCTGGAGGAGGGAGGCAGAGTCCTCTTGAGGACAATTTTCAAGACCATTTATGTTGGATAAACTAACTCTTCTTGATTGATTCTTGGCTGATAGTATGACTGGATGCAATTAATGCCATTCTTTTTCCTTCCTTCCTTCCTTTTTTCCTTTCCTTCCTTCCTTCCTTCCTTCCTTCTTTCTCTTTTTCTCTCTCTCTTTCTCTCTCTTTTTCTCTCTCTTTCTCTCTCTCTTTCTCTCTTTCTCTCTCTCCTCTCTTTCTCTTTCTTTCTCTCTTTCTTGCAATTTTACAGTCATAGAAATGAAAAAGTGCAGATTTCTCACCTGCCTTTCATTTCCAGGTATGGATAGTATCCTTTCATTATCAACACTCTTTGCCAGTGTGCTTAATTTGTTAAAGCAGATAAACACATGTTAACACTGAATTAAAACCAGAATACACAAAACATTTTCTATTCTTTTTGTATATTATAGGGGTTTTGACAAATGTACAATGGTATGTATCATCATTATGCTATTTCATGATATAAATGTGATTTGTATTGCATCCTATAGACTCATGTGCTTGCATTTTTAGTTAGTGTTAAAGTTTGGGAAGGTCATAACACATTTAGAAGGTAGAGCCTTGCTGGAAAGCATGTGAGAGAGTTTGGATAACTCAGTCCTGCTTCCTCTAGTGGTCTGTTCTAGCACTTTGTTCTCTCAGTCTCTGTGACACCAGCAGTGGTATGAGCCTCTTCCAGCTTGTGCCAGTCGGCAATGCAATTTTTGCATCATTATGGAATGTATCTCCCCTCTAGAACTGTAAGCGAAATAAATATCCTTTCTCCCTGGAAGAATGTTGGTTGTATATTATCTCACAGCAACAGAAAGATAATTATATGTTCCCATACAGAGTAGATTCACTCCTTAAAAGACTAGGTGTTCATCATTACACTTAGCTCTTGCAACAATGATCTTTTCAGAAACCCCATAGTTCCACTTTATCACAAAATGCCCTATAATTGGAATAATACAATATGCAGCTTTTGTTCAAATTGGCTCCTTTCACTTAAAAATGCTTTAAGTTTTAATCATAAATTCCAATGACTTATTATATCATAACTTTATATCTTTGAGAACATTCCACTTTTTGAATATACCAAAGTTTATCCATTTACCTACTAAAGAGCATCACAATTTCTTCCAAGCTTAGGTAATATTATTTTATTTTTGCATGTGCACGTGTGTATGCATGTGTGTATCAGAAGGCACTATATGCCCCTGTGGAGGATCAAGGGTGATTTTGGGAATCATCCTGGATTGTTTGTAAATCCTTTTTGCTTTGCTCTGGGATTTTCCAGGCTCTTTACACCAGGGTGGGAAGCGCAGGCCACTGCTATTTCTACTTGGCATTTTTATGTGGTACCTGGGATCCAAACTCAGGATCTGCTTTTGAAGCAAAGTCTTTACCTGTGAGCCAATATTCCAGCCTAAGCTTAGGCAATGTTGAATAAAGTTTGCATAAATGTATGGAAAGTTTTTTTGTATAGTCCTTTGAGTAAATACCAAGGAGTGCTTTTGGTAGCTTGTACAGTGATTTTCATCATTGACAATTGAAGAAAATGATAAACTGTTCAAGTGTGGCTGGACCATTTGTGTCACCACCAGTGATAACTGAGAGTTCCTATTTTCCAGAATCCCTGTGGATACCAGTATTTTATATTTGAGCAATTCTAATTGGCATAGAGTAGCATCTCATGCATAGTGTTGATGCCAGAGGTAGTGTGGTTTTGACGTGCATTTGTCATGGATATACAATGAGGAATCTTTTCTTATGTTTAGTGTATCTTTGGGAGGGTGTCTGTAAAACTCTCTTGTCCATTTTAATCTAGGTTGTTTGTTTGATTCTTGTATTTTAAGGGTTCTCTGTACTTTAGGCCAACAGTTCTTTACAAGTATATTTTTGAAAATATTTCTTTCAGCTTGCTTTTCTTCTCATTCACATTACTATGCCTTTTCAGAGAAGAAAAGTTTAATATAACCTTATCTTTCATGTTTTTCATTGTGTTGTTGTAAAATATGATCATATGAGCTGAGATATAGGTCAGTGGAAGAATACTTGTCTAGTACGTCTGGAGTTCAGTATAGCGCGCACACACACACACACACACACACACACACACACACACACACACACTTTTCCTATTTAAACCCGGCCTTTACGTCTATAATTCACTTTGAGTTTATTTCTGTGGCCATATTCATAGCACCTTGCTGAGGACTCCTTGCAACTTTTTCCTGTTACACAACCTCTGAGAATCACAAGCTGAGCAGTCAGCCCTTTTCTAACAGCTTTCAGACATCTCATCTCCATTGCACTGGAATGATCCTTATGACATTTAGAATAATTCTTTCTGTGGAAGGGTAAATTAGAAGATAAAACTTGTAATTGTTTCACACAACTAAATAAAAAGTAATGATAAACATTAATCTAGTGTGCACAGATTTGAGCCATAAGTCCCAGCATATGAACTGCTTTTACAGAAATAAAATTGAGAACAAACTCAATTAATTTCTATAGAGTAGAATGTAAAGTGAACCCATTTGATTTGTTATTCACAGAAATAAGAAAACAAAAGCAAATTGAAGATAAATTGATAAATAATGGTTCATATGGAATTACTATAGAAATTTAGGATAGTTGGATAGTCCATGGAAGACTCTCCAGAAAAATATTGATTAGGAAGCTGATTTGACTGCATGCTCCATTGATTTAATGATGTCTAGCTTTTTTAATACCAACATTAATTTAAACAGAATATTAACAGTGAATGAACAGAAAAATACTTCTTACTTTGAACTGTAGTTTTATGTCTCTTTTCCCCCTGTTACTAAGATAATATAGATATAAAATATAGGCCATCTTTCTTTTCATGTTCCACTTCACCATCCCTTTATATCATAACTTCTCAGTATAACTCAGTTCTTGGGTTTCTTCAAAATGAATTCTTTTCAGTTTGTTAAGGAACACTCAATAGAATATTATTGATGAATTCTCTGGAAAAGCATGTTGAATGGTGGTCTTTATTTTCTGAATTATTTTTATCTTCCACCTATTTATTTATGTTCCTTGTAATTGTCTTATCCACTATTTCCACTGTAAATATTCTGTGTTGTGTTACTTTCAGATGATACTGTATACTTTTATTGTTAATTCAGAAGTTGTGAGAATCTTGTCTGTTTAAACCCAGCAATAAACTTTCTTGAAACTCACTTGAACATTAGACACTGAGAACTTATCCAGCACTAAAAAGATAGCATGAGAGAGAGAGAGAGAGGAGAGAGAGAGAATTACATAGGAAAATCATAGTGATCCAAAATCATGTGAAAAAAATATATTTTTTTTGGCTTTCTATGCATTAGATGTTTAGCAAGTGCATTTGACTGATTAATTTTTAATCTCTTCCCATAAGACCAAATGGATATGGAAAATCCTTCGCAGAGCAATGCTTTTGCTATCATAGTACTTTTTCTTAAAGTACCTTTTTAAATCAAATAATTGTTATATTCCCATTTTACTAGCAGAATTGATATTCTAAACAATGAGAAAAACCATAAGAACCACTAGTTTTCAGATATTGTCAATGTAATGCATAAGATTGATCGTTAGAGAAGAGAAAGAAGATAAGTCATGATCGTTCCCACTCAATACAGAAAGTAGTTTCCAGATTGCAGCTCAGGAGGTACCATCAGTACTTTGAGCCAGTGCAGCTCGAGAACCTGAGACAGCTAGAATTTGTGTACCAAATACAAGTGCCCTGGAAATTTTAGGTGATCTGAATAAAAATACCCAAAGACAGAGACAGCTAGCACTAAGCAACAGGTGGAGAAAATTGCAGATCTCACAAAGATTGAATATCTGATGACTTCTCCTAATCAGAAGAAAAAGACCTCTTTGGAAATGATTAGCTAATTCCAAGCCTAAGTATTATCTTAACAGTGAGACTATTAGCACTCTGGACTGTTCCAATCCCACCAAAATATATATAAAGTGAGCCTTCAGATTTAAAGGAGCCAACTAATTTTAATTTACTTAAATTCTAGCTAGAATAAAAAAATATTGCAGCTAATAATATAAAATCCACATTGACTTGCATCTAGAAATTAAAAAAATAACCAACAGGGAGAAACCCAGAAATGAAATATATTACAAAATAAGGACATGAAAGACTGGAATTAAGTCCAATTAATACATTAGGCAGAGGTCTGAGCACAGTAATGAAAGAAATAGAACATACAACAAGGAAATGGAGTGATACATAAGAAAAATGGAATACAAAAAATAACATTTTGCCATCTCCAAGAGTAGCCTATTCCTTGGAACAATGTTTATGTATGTAGCACACAACAAAAAATCAATAACACTATAATATTAAACTTTATATTTAGCCTACTGTGTTTTCCAAACATTTGCTTACCTGTACAAATAGATGTGGCACTGATACTCTTCTGGGGTGTAACATTTACTGTTAACTATTGTTGTGAGAGAACACCCAAAGTCAAGCAGCTTAAAGGAGAAAGGGAGATTTATTCAGCTTATGGTTCCAGAGGGAAGGGACAGTCTCTCAAAGCAGAGGTGGCATGGCTGGCTGGCCAAAGTTGGAGGAGCTAAGTCACTGCAGACATCTTGGAAGCTGAGAGCTGCAGACTGCTTGCTGCAAAGGCAGACTTCTCCTAGAGGTTGGGTGGGACTAATCCACCTCAAGGCCCACCCTTTGTGACTGCCTTCCTTCAGGCAAGGCTCCACCTCTCAAGGTACCATGACCTTGCCAAACACATGAGACTGTGAGGGGACACATTTCTCTATAAAATAAAGAGTTATTGAGCAATAAATACCTCAGAATATTTTTATTTTAAAACAGAAAAGAATAGGATTGAGGAGTCTGGCTTTGAATCCAGAGTGATGGAGGCAAGACACATGTTTGTAGACTGACAAGTAACCATTTGGTGAAGAAGCTAGTTTAGAAAGTCAGCAAAAATCCTGAACATTAAAAAATGTAGAGACAAGTACAGGAGAGAAAGAGGGAAAGGGCAGAGAGAGAGAGAGAGAGAGAGAGAGAGAGAGAGAGAGAGAGAGAGAGAGAGAGAGAGAGTTTTGTTCTTGTAAAACACAAAGAACACGTGGCTTACATATTGGAAGTTTCACAGCTCCTGTCTCCCTGTCATATCCCTCTGAAAGACAAAAGGGAAGGAAGAGAGGAAGGACTGAGAGATGGCTTCTGGGAAGTCAAACTGACACGTCCTATCTCTTGCACACTTCCAGATCAAATTCTCTTAGTAGTAAGGATCCTGATGAGGTGATTGATGCAGTCAGAGACTGAGATTTTAGTGTTGCCAGAGAGGCAGGAGGCGAGTCTAACAGAATCCCTAACAATGTTGTCATTATTATTTGAAGAAATAATAATGTAAGTGAATTGAGTGTTTTATAATTATAGTAGCTCATAGGAATCTGTGATTCTTTTTAACTTTGAATATGTGTTTTAAGCATCGTGAACTTTCTTTTTCCCCACCAGTCTGTCTCTTGCTCTCATGTCCTTTGGTATGCCACTTATTAAGTCTCAATGGTGTTACTGTAAATGAAATATGATGTTATAATTCACTGGATTTCTTTTTTTTTCCTTTTTTTTATTAAAAATTTAATTATACATTTTAAAATTTTTTACCAGTTCCCTCCCTCCCCTCTCCTCCCCCTCCCCTTCCCCCAGTGCCTCCCCCCCAATTCCCAGAGAGTCCTTTATTGTGTACGCCTAACTCTCCACTGGGTCCTCCTCTCCGATGACATATAAGGACCCAGTGGCATTTCCATAAGCCCTTTCTCTTGTTCCCCTTGAGCATAAGATCACTACTATGGCTGTCAATCCCTTGCCTCCAGAGGTCTCGGTGCCCTTAACAGATGCTAGACTTTATGAGGGCAACAGTGCACTGGACATTGCGCAGGGCATGCAAAGTCCCATTATGATTGCTTTGGCCCCAACTATTGTTGAGGATCTTGCAAATCGTTGCTCCTCCCATCCTTTTGCTCTTACAATCTTACCGCCCCCTCTTCCGCAAATGTCCCTGAGCTCCAGGATGGGGAGAGATTAGGCTGTCCTAGTTCTATGTGATTGATATAGAGTCTCTGAAGTTCTGGATTGTGGTTTGTTGATTTTTTTTTGCAGTTTTGCTGCTCCTGCAATTCCCTTCACTCCATTCTGCTGGGCACTGTATGTCACCCCCTGGCCAGAGACAAAAAGCTGTTACACTGGAGTCTTGTTGTAATAGCACATTCAAGGGTAGATGTAATAAGAGTAGGAAACCTCACTGAGGGAGGGGTCCATCACCCATTTGCAAAATGATTACTTTTTATCTGCTAGACTATATGCCCTCCCCTTCTGGTGAGATCAGGAAAGAACGTCTGTGAACTTAACCAGGTTTCTCATTACTTACTTACAGACCTTGACGGAGGCCTATTTTCTCTGCTGTAACATGGTCTCCTCTCTCCTTGTTTCTGGTGTGGCCCTCCTAACCCATCTCTCTTGTTCATAATCCTTGCAATTACTGTGTTACATAGGTTTACTTTTGAGTGTCTCAATGTGGGCTGGGTGAGTTTGGTACTAGGAGCCACCTATTAGGGAGTACATACGGCACTTAATTTTCTGGGTTTGGGATACTTCACTTAATATAATTCTTTCTAATGACATCCATTTCCCAGCAAATTCCAGTAATTCATCATTTTTTATGGCTGAGTAGTACTCCATTGTATAGATGTACCACTGTTTCCTTATCCACTCGTCAACTGTTGGACATTTAGGTTGATTCCATGACTTTGCTATTGTAAACAGTGCTGCTATGAACATGGTCGAGCTTGTGCTATCGAGGCGAACCTCTGCTGCATGGGGGGTTATTCCCAAAAGTGGGATAGCAGGGTCATACGGCATTTCAATCTTTAATTTCTTTAAGAATCTCCAGACGGCTCGCCAGAGTGGCTGTATGAGCCTGCATTCCCACCAACAATGTAGGAGAGTTCCCCTCTCTCCACATCCTCTCCAGCATTTGTCGTTGTTTGTATTGTGGATTTTTGCCATCCTGACCGGGGTGAGATGATATCTCAGGGAAGTTTTGATTTGCATTTCCCTGATGGCTAAGGAAGTGGAGCATTTTTTAAGATAATTGTTAGACATTTTAATTTCATCCCTGGTAAAGTTTCTTTGAAGTTCCAGGGCCCATTTTTTAATTGGGCCAGATAATTCACTGGATTTCTTGAGTATCAGTAGTGATAACTCCATGTTCATTTCTAATTTTGTTAATTTGGGTTTTCTCTCTCTCTTGCTTTTGGTTAATTTAGCTAGGGGTGTATCAATCTTATTGATTTTTTTCAAAGAACCAGCCTTTTGACTGGTTGATTTTTTCTATCATTTTCTTAATCTTGATTTCAGATATTTCTCCCCTTATTTTGCTAATCTCCTCTCTTCTACTACTTTTGGGATTAGATTGCTCTAGTGTCTCTAAAGCTTTAAGCTGCATTGTTAAGTTGTTTATTTCTGATGTTTCCATTTTTTTGATGTAGCCATTAAGAGCTATGAACTTACCTCTTAGAACAGCTTTCACTGTGTCCCAGAGATTTTGGTAAGTTGTATTTTCATTATCATTCACTTTCAGGAAATCTTGAATTTCCTTTTTAATTTCTTCCTGAATCCAGTTCTCATTCAGCATCATATTGTTAAGTTTCCAGGAGTTAGTGTATTTTCTCTTGTTTGTTGTGTTGTAGATGTCCACCTTTAGGCCCTGGTGGTCTGATAGGGCACAGGTTAGAATTTCAACTTTTTTATATATGTGTAGATTCGTTTTGTGGCCCAATATGTGATCTATTTTGGAGAAAGTTCCGTGTGCTGCTGAGAAAAGTGTGTATTCTTTGGTGCGTGGGTAAAAAGTTCGATAGAGATCTGTAAGGTCCATTTCTTTAAGGGTTTGATTAAGTTCCAAAGTGTTTCTGTTAAGCTTTTGACCTGTTGATCTATCCCATGTTGAGAGGGCGGTGTTGAAGTCCCCAAGAATTATAGTTTGGGGGTTGATTTCTTGCTTTAGATGCTGTAGGGTTTTCTTAATGAATGTGGAGGGGCCTATATTGGGTGCATATATGTTCAGTATTGTGAAGTCTTCCTGGTGAATTGTACCTGTGACTAAAATGTAGTATCCATCCGTGTCTCTTATAATTTTTTTGGTTTGAAGTCCACTTTGTCTGATATCATAAAGGCTACCCCTGCCTGTTTTCTGCTTCCATTAGCTTGTAGAATTGTTGACCAGCCTTTTATTTTTAGAGCATGCCTATCTTTTGTGGTGAGATGGGTTTCCTGCAGGCAGCAGATTGATGGATTGTGATTTTTAATCCAAATTTGTAATCTGTGTCTCTTGATCGGTGAGTTAATTCCAATAACTATTTTTAATTCCAGACATTTATTATGTTTAGTAGTTTTATAAGTATATTGATTCGCTTTTAATGGTGTTATACTTGCCTTCTGTTCTCCTGGATATGCCTGTTTTTTTCTTCAAGCTTAAGTATCATTTCTAGCATTTTTTGAAAGTCTGGTTTGGTGGACATGTATCCCTTCAAGTTGTCTTTGTGCTGGAAGATTTTTCTGTCTCCCTCGATCATGATGGATATTTTTGCAGGGTAAATCAGCCTGGGTTAACATTTTTGCTCATTCAATACTTGAAGTATGTCTCTCCAAGCTCTTCTTGCTTTTACTGTTTTGACTGAGAAGTCATTTGTTATTTTAATAGGTTTACCTTTAAAAGTGACTTGTTTTTTCTCCCTTGAAGCTGTCAGCACCAGTTCTTTATCTTGAATGTGGAGTGTTTTAACTATTATTTGCTGTGGCGTGCTTCTGTTTTGGTCATATCTGTTTGGGGTGTGGAATGCCTCTTGTATATGGATGGGCCTCTCTTTTTTTAGACGAGGAAAGTTTTCCTTGATGATCGTTTGAAAAATTTCCTCAGGGGTGGTATTTTGAGATTCTTACTCTGGTATTCCATGAATAAGCATGTTAGGCTTCTTCAGGGTGTCCCATATCTCCTGGATATTTCTTTCAAGTATCTTTTTGGCTTTAACAACCCCTTCCATTGAGCTGGTTAATACTCCCACTTTATCTTCAAGGTCTGAAATTCTGTTTTCTGCTTCATTAGTTCTCCTGATAAGACTCTCTGTGGAATTCTGGGTTGAAGATAACTTGTCTTTTAGCTCAGTTTTAAACTCTGCTTGAGTCTGTTTTAACTGCTCTATGCCAGTTTTTGTTTCTTGCACTGTTTTTCTCAACTCCTCCAAGTGTCTGTTGTGTTCCTCTTCAAAGCGATTGATTCGATTATTTAATTCCTCCCGGATTTCCTCTTTCATAGTATTGAACATGGTAATGATCATATTTGAAAGTCGTTATCCTGGGTCAGGCTTTCATGGCCATTTTCCGTGGGTTTGTTCTGGTTGGAGTCTAACATTATGGGATTAATTCCTTCAGTGGGAGATTTGTTTACTTGAGTGTTGTTTCTCATGGATTTGCACTTTGACTTTGGCATTGTCGTTTTAACTCTTAAGATCTTCTTTCAATTTCTGTGCGTTTTTCACTAAACTGAATTATTTGCCCTGGGGTTCTGGGGGTGGGCAGGGACTAAGCTTACTTAGGTCGTGGTGAGGCCCAGCTGGACCGCGTGGGTCCCGGGCAGCTTAGTGGGGAAAGGGAGGATGGGGCTTGCCGGGCGCTATTTAACCTGGGGGAGCATGGGGCGGGGCCCGGGCGCAGAGGGGGTTTCCTCCTCCCACACCCTGCCCGGCTCTGGCTGGATGGCGGGAGGAGCTGGGTCCCTTGGGCTGCCTGGGGTTCTGGGTGTTACTGTAAATGACATGTCTTGGTACTTGCTTAAGCAAGGACTATACCATTGGGTAGAATAATTCACCTTTCTCTCACCCAGAATTCATAAGTCTCTAAGGAATGTGTGTTGCCTAGAGATCTTTCACCTTTCATTGTGAAATCTTCATAGGCCAAATCATGGGCAACTCTAGTGAAAGTAGACACAGCTGTAATGATTTCACAGATGCTGCAGTCCTGTTATATCCAGAAGAAATCATCTGGCCAAGCCCCTTTCCACCATCAGGATCTTATATCTTCTCCACCTTCTCTTCCATAATGCTCCTTGAGCTCTCTACTAGGAGTGACTTGAATATCTTATTTAGGACTGAGCAGTCCAAGTCAATTCTGGCCTGAACTTTGGTCGGTTGTGATTCTTTGTATCAAATGCCTTCCATTGTAAAAGGAAGCTTCTAGGTCAAATGCCACCTTTGATCTAGGGTATAATGATAAATGCATAGCTACTTCTTAGTAGATTATTCTTCCCAAGGGATGATAGTGTCCCCTTTTGCAATGTTTTGATCTGGTTTACAATATCAGTTTCTGCTAAAGAGTGGGTGTTAGATACTATCAGATAGTTGGTGGTTACCACACAGCATCTTATGCCACTGTTGCTCTGGTGGTTACCTCTTGCCAGGGTGATTGCTTGTTTATCTTGCAGCCACCATGGATCTGAGCAACTGTTGATTGCTCTTGTCCCCAACAGCCTCCCCATTGCTTTCTCGTACTATAAAAGTTGGCCAGCCAAAAAGGAAGTTTTTGGATTTATTCACCCTTGATTCTTCCATGACCTCTGATAGATACTTACGGTGATTTCAGCAATAGGATCTTAATGTTAGTTTCTTATGAACAGCCAAGAGCAATGGCAAAATCATTTATTGTTTTGGTGGCAATTTGCTGACAAATTCAAGACTGGACTTCCAGACACTAATCACTAGGCTTCTAGAGACAGCCGCAGCCACACTGTGCTCCTTAGCTCCTTAACCACTTCAGACCCTGGACCTACACACTAGAATGTGATCCCATTCTCTTCTCTTATTCAGGTAATCTATTCCCATTTTATTTCTGTTAAAACCAAGTTAAATTGTGAGAGTAGTCTATTGTTAATCTTAGACAACACATTCGCATATGCCAAAATTTATTGATGAAAGTTTTCAAAACTATACAAAACCCCTGCATTTCCAAACTGTGGGGTATGCTGACAAAGAGAACTTTCAATTTAGTGTGAATATGCTGCATTTAAAACTTTTAAATACCTGGTGTCTCCTTTACAATAGCAGCTTGAGGTGCTATATCTTGATGTCATTAATAGTAAATTTGTTGAAGTATTCAAATTTTTGTCTGAGCTACCTTTTGGGCTTTTAGTACAATGTCTCTTTCTTTTCTTTGGACTGTGATTAATTCTCATTTCTACAGGAGACAGAAGAATTGGTGACATTCAACGTGGATTTGTATTACAAAGAAAAACAACTGTACTTTCCAAATTGCTTATAAAAAATTGACTGAAACAAAAAACCTTCCCTGGGACCCTCACTGGCAAGCAATGCTGCACTTATTTGAAACAGGATTCTTCTGCAAAGAAAGATGAAATGCAGTGCCCATCTCCTATCAAAGGTTGAGACAGAAGTTTATTCCAAGCTGTCATAGAGAGAATCAGAAAACAGTTTGGCTAAACAAAGCACAATTTTGACAAAAATCTGGGGAACTGAGATATCCAGAGGATTAACTGTGGCCTCTTACTGAGTCCCAGAGCAAGAGAGCACATGCACTGGCAGATACAAATGCTTGCTGGTAACATTAATCAAGTGTAAAGCACTACAGAAAGGGGGATAAGGTGAACCACTTTTAGTTTCTTCACGGTCATTGGAAATTTCAACCTAGAGCAAGTGGAGATCATCTGAGTGTGAGAACAGTTTATTTGCTTCAGAGTTTATTGGCCCTTGAGGATCACACATTCTAGTTGTCTGGAATAAGGACTCTGGACTGAAATAGTGTACAAGGAATGTGGTTATATAGATTTACAACATATGACAAAACAAATAAGAGAAAGAGGAGGAAGAGGTAAAGATACAGCACCTATAAAATAACAGTTAAAATTGTACTGGTCAGCAAACAACAGCAGACTACATTTTCTCATCAGTTATTTTTATTACAGACCACAGGTAAGAGCTATGATTAGGAGGAAGAAGGCATTATCTGAGGCTTTTTTCTAATTCTAATGTACATTCACAAGACACTAAGCTGAAGCAGATGAAGGTTAAATGGACCAGGCTGGGAATGCAGAAGCACCGTCCCACAGCTGAGGTACATCAGGCAGCAGAAGCCCTTTATTTTCTTTACGTCTTTTGCCATGATTTTAACAAATTAGTTTTAATGGCCTTGACTTGGTTAACAATTCCTTTCATAAATGGATCAGAGTGGAATGATTTTGTAGATTAAAAAGGATTGAAGAAAGCAGAGAAGAAAATTAAAAACAGGTTGGTGATTTCAGTCATGTTCCTTGTTAGCAAGGAGAGTAAGATTCCTTGTTAGTAAGGAGAGTAAGATGGAACAATAAATACATAAATAAGTAAACAACACAAACAAGCACAAATAGATTGTTTAAAATCTACCTACTTCCAATTTAAGGTACAGTGAAGCATAATTTCCATGTGATTTACAACTGGTCTGTTTAATAAATTTGTCAGATTATTTCTTGAATCCCTATTTCTCAGAATTCACATAAACAGCTGAGTTTCCTAGGAGTGATAGCAAGCTCTATTGTGGTCACTTCTATTTTGATTTTTAACTTGATCCATTGGGGGTTTGTGCTGGAGTCCACCTCCTGAACCATAACTTATAATATTTATTTCACAGTACCAAGAATTAAGTTTTAAACTTTTTGTTAAAACACTGACTATTGCCATGTCTCCAGGGTACCCACTAGAACCAGATGATAAGACCTTACTACTGAAGACAGCACACACTTCAATCACAGGACAACACACTTTAGTCACAGAATATGTAGAAAGCAAGTTTGTCGGAAAGGGAAGTTTCCTACCAATTGGCTATCTTGTATAATACCAGAAGATATTAAGCAAGCATTTCAGGAAAAAATAAAGTCATTGATAATCTTTCACAGTTATGACTCTTGCAAGCTGTAATAATAACCATCCTGGCAAGATGTGACCATTATGCAATAATGGCATGAATATTATGGGGATAGCCAATCACTTTTTGATTGGATGCAATGCCTTCTTTATAGGAAGGAACTCATGCTTGGTACTGTAAACCCAGATAACAATCCATGGATGAGGAGGTCTTAGGCCTTAGGGGAGAACCTATTCTTTTGTTAATTGGGCTCTTTTTTGGACTTCTTTGTGAATATTTACTTTTATGCTTATTGATTAATGCAGCTCTCAGCCTTAGTTCCACAAACTTCCTCTTGCAATAGATGGATATTGATGCAGAGGGTAGCAAAGAACAGAGAATAGGAGGCTGTGGATTGTTCAGTTCTATGCATGAAAAAGTTATCTTTTTCTCCTACCCAAGGATCAGCAATCACTTCAGAAAGATGGAGAGAAAAAATTACAAAAGCTATGCTCAGCTTTAATCAAAGATGTCTCTATTTGCAGTGACTAAAGATGAATGTAGAGACCTATGGGTATATAAAATGCTGAGAATAGTGAAGGTTGAAGACTCAGTTGTCAGCATGGCATTTAAGAGATCCCTAAGGGTTATGGGCCTTAGTGGAAGATGGAGAGGATGGAGGCAAAAGATAGGAAAATGTGCTGTGAAATGATAGACATTTTATTCATGAACCTACAATGTATATGGTTCTTACACTGTGCCTACAGCAGACTGCTTGGCCTGAGCTCACCTTTGGACAGGAGAGAAAAACACAGGGTCCTACAAATTACTAATGAACAACAGGCAAACCACAGGTTGGAAAGCTCCTGGGGGAGCTTACTAGGCTCCAAGAGATAGACTAAGCCTAGGGCCACATAAAAGACTCTGCCTATAAACCCATTGGAACATAAATCAAAATATAAGGACTTGAATATGGGTAGAAGACTTGTAGGAAAGGGGGATGAATAAGGGGAAGGGATTTAAAAGGTAGAAAGCAGAGCAATCAGAATGTACTATATACATGAATGAAATTAAAGAATGAATGTTATACAACCTGCTGGGGAAGAAGAACGATTGATAGTCTCACTTAGCTATGAAAGTTTCAAGGTTCGGTGGCAACCACCCTGGCAAGAGGTGACCATCATTGTTATGGTAGCATGGATGTTATGGGTATAATTAGCTGCTGTCTGATTTTTTTTAAAGGGCTACTCTTCAGTACCACCTTATGGTACTATAAACCAAGCTAAGAGCTCCCATGTGGGCAGGAGGGTGGCTGGCATTGGTTCTGAGGTTCCTACCTGGTTGGTGTGTTTGCCCATGTCATTTTTCCTACTGCCCCAGATATCCTCAGCCAGGTCCCTGGAAGTCATAGGTCTAGGCTGTTAGTTGGTACTTGAGGTAGAATAAAGTGGGCCTGGGGGAGCAGTGCCTCTTTATGTTGGGAAAGAACATAACAGAGGTGGAGATGGAAGTTAAGTTTATAGATCAGAGGAGACCTTCACCCATATCAGACTGCCTTTCAGTTGGACAAAAGTTGAGTTTCAGCCTCTGTGGTGGATGGCTCACTGTGAGCTTCTCTGCTCTCTGTTGTATTCAATGTGAAGTCATTTGGCAAGGGTGCATTTTAATAACCTCCTAACTTCTCTGTTCTGTTCAAGACGTTCCTGTCCAGATAAAGTTTTCTTTTTGAAAAAAAAAATTGAGGAAGGTGAGACCAAAGGCTCTAGGGGGAAACATCTATTGAGGTCTAGCTATAAGAATTTGATATCAAATTACCTTGTAAACATTTATTAGTATATCTACATATTAGAGGAACTCTCAGCCCTTGACTTAGAAACTTTCCCTGGCAGCAAAAGTTATTGCTATAGAGAATCCTAATTGACTAAAGTGCAGAGAATATTTAGGTAAGGGACTTCTTGGCCAACCTAGGGCTCATGGGGCACTACAGACAGAAGATGGAGTGCTGAGAATGTAAGAGCCTGAAGGTGAGGCAGTTTGCTACAGAATGGTGTCTTTTAGACAAAGCTGCAGCATCCGTGATCTCGCTCCAACTACGTCTACTTACAAAGTCTGCACAAGATTTGGCCTATCAACATTTCACCATGGGAAAGGAAAGATCTCAAGAATTTTCATACCTCCCTGGGAGAATGAGTGTCAATGCTGGATGTAGGCGAAGGGTATACCCAGTATACCCAGGATACCTATTCACTGGTATCCTTGCTCCAGCAAGTGCCCAGCCACATGCCGTTAACAACAAACTTATACGAAACTCAGCAGGCCACACACACAAAAGGACATCGCAGCAGAGCAGGAGGGAGACTTGTGGGGAAGAAGAAGGTTCATGGTGTGGAAAGGAAGGGAATTAGGATTAGGTAATGAGGGTGAAAATGACAGGAAGTTATTGCATTCTTGAGTGAAACAGTAAAAGTAAATAAACAACTGTCTGAGAATAAAATTTATTGATCAAAAAAACAAAATTTTGCTGAACTTTCTTACTCCTCGCAATGTGTTTTAGATTCCTAAAACATGTGGCACAATCAGCAGAGGTCCCTGGAAGGAGCAGAGCTGACTACTTAGAAACTTGCCCCAGAGCACACCTTGGCCTTAGAATATTTCGCTCTCATAGGGAAGTGGCTACTCTGTCTCATAGGACAATACATACATTCTGAATGTATCGTGCAGGCCATTTGTCAGACTTGGAAGTAAAATTTTTTTCTCCCACATTTTATTTTTTTCCAAGTCATACAAGTTCAATAGGTACCACTGTCCTCTCCCTCCCTCCTTTTCTCCCCAGTCTCCCCTTGCACTATTCCCCCTCTTTTCCCTTCCTTTTATCCCTTCCTTCCCTCCCTCCCTCCCTCCCCTTCTCCCAATGTCTCTCCCTTCCTCCCTCCCATTCCCTAGAACATTCTTTTGAGGGAATGCCAAACCTTCCTCAGAGTCCTCCACCCTAGTGAGGGGTAAGGACTCAGTGGCATAGCCCTGAGCCCTTTCTTGGGCTCCTTGTTACTATAGGAACTCCACTATGACTGTTAATCCATTGCCTCTAAGGAGCCTACTGCCTGTGATCCATGTTAAACTTTGGGGAGTTGTTGATATGTCAGCCATTGTGCAGGTAATGCAAAGTCCGATTACAGCTACTGTGGCCCTAACTTGTGTGGAGTATCTTGCATATCATTGGTCCTCCCCATCATTAGGTTCTTACAATCTTACCGCCCCCTCTTCTGCAAGTTTCCCTGAGCTTCAGGATGGGGAGAGATTTGGCTGGTCTGGTTCCAGGTGATTAATTTAGGGTCTTTGGTGTTCTGAATTATGGTTTGTTATTGTTTTCAGTTTTTTTTCTGCACTGCCCTTGGCTCCATTCTGATTGATATCGAAGGTCATCTCCTAACCAAAGATAATAGACTGTTTCAATGAAGATCTTAATATAAGAGGAGACTCAAAGGTAGATGGAATAGGAGTAGAACACAGCAGTGGGGGGTGGGAGGTGTCAGTGTCCCATTTGCAGGATGGTTACCATCTATCTGCCAATATCTATACCCTCCCTGGTTGGTGAAATCAAATCTCTTCAGTTGCAGGTGACCAGGAAGGGAAGGAAGAGTGAACTTCACCAGATATCTCACTGCTTACATGCAATACTTGATGGTGACCTATTTTCTTTACTGAAGCATGATTCCCTCTCTCCTTTTTTCTGGGGGGGGGCCTCCCTTCCCCTTCCATCTTGTTTATAATCTTTGTGATTACAGTAGGTATTATAGAGATTTATCTTTGAATATGTCATTAAGTGGGTTTGGCACTAGAATCCACTTATTAGGGAGTACATATACTGTCTAATTTTCTGTGTCTGGGATACTTCACTCAATATAATTTTTTCTAATTATATCCATTTCCTGCAAATTTCATTAATTCATCTTTTTTTTTGTTCGCTGAGTAGTATTCCATTGTATAAATGTACCACATTTTTCTCATCCATTCGTCAACTGTTTGGCATTTGGGTTGATTCCATGACTTTGGTATTGAAAATAGTGTTGCAATGAACATGGTTGTGCTTGTGTCACTGTAGTGAATTTTTGCATTATGGGGGATTATTCCCATAAGTATAGCAGGTTCATGTGGCATTTCAATCTTTAACTTTTTTAGAAATTGCCAAACTGATCACCCAAGTGGTTGTATAAGCCTGCATTCCCACCAGCAATGTATGAGAGTTACTTTCTCTCCACACCCTCTCCAGCATTTGGTGTTGTTTATATTGTGGATTTTTGCCATTCTGACCGGAGTGAGATGATATCTCAGGAAAGTTTTGATTTGCATTTCCCTGATGGCTAAGGATGTGGAGCATTTTTAAAGATATCTGTTAGACAACTGAAAGTAAAATTTGACATATATAAAAGAACAAATAAATTCAAAGGCATAAGTCTATCAGTAGCTAATATATTGACAAATAAACCTGTTAACTAAAGACAGGCATGTGAGAGAAATTAGCACACATCATAGCATGGTGCGTAGTGTATCAAAATCATTTCTGATGGGCCAGTTAAGGCTGTGCTTCTGGCAGGCTACTTTCTTCCTCTATATTTCAGTTACTTCCTACATAAAAGATAATTTTATGCTAAATTATTTTATTCTTTAGCTCTTGTTTCTCTTTTGTGAATATATTCAGCTTTCAAAGTCAAAGAAATATTACATATAATTACCTCAAAATAAAATGAGCCTGCAGTGAACTCTATGTAAAATACATTGCATGCATAAAGTTCCAAACTCCATTAATTTTCTGATTAAATGCTGCATCTACTGCCACCTGGTGATCAAAAGAAATACAATATAGTAAAATCTTATTTAGGCTGAAGTAAGAGTTCTGTGATTCAAGCTTAAGATCCATCTTGAGAAGAGCTGAAGATAATCTGTTTTGACCATTTATAGGAGTAATTTAAAGGAACTTTACACAGCTAGTTTATGTATAAGTCTGTTTTCAAAGATTTTTTCATTAATTTGAAATTATTGAACAATTACCATATGAAATCTTTTCTTTGAGTGATTCCAAGTTTTTTTTCTAAACATTTTCATACAGCCAGGATATGGAATGTCCAATTCTTAAAAGATTTGTGGAAAAGTCACATAATTGTCAATAATATTACTATAGTTTCTCTTGATTCAAAACAACACAAAGGAAAGAAAATAAGGCATTTCAGAGAGATTTATGTATTTTAAAAGAGACAGAGGGCAGGGAGACATAGGAGTGAATGTAATATTTGAATAGATTTCTTTTAATTTTCCCTTCTAAAATTAAAGAGTAATCAAAATTTCTGAGAATTATAAGAGAGTGTTTGAATAAAATATCTCAAAATTTCTTGGCTTCAGAGGAGAGTTTGGCATGCACATTAAAGAATTCTCCGGGGATTGAGGGGGGAGGCACTGGGGGATGGAGAGGGAGGGGTGAGGGAGGGGGAACAGGGGGGTCGGGGGTGGAGGAGGGAGGGAGGGAACCGGTGTACCTATAAGTTTGCGGAAATAATAAAAAATGTTAAAAAAACATAAAAAAATTTCTTGGCTTATGAAAATATCTTTGTTTCTCATGTTGCCACAAAATAGATTTGAAGGAATTTAAAATGAGGTTGGATCAAGATACTAGGTGTCATAGTTAAGCACAGATGTCAACTTGACTGTTGAGGATTTGAGCTCTGGGCACAGTTGTAGAGAATTGATGGTTAAGCCCAGAGCAAACCTGAAGGAGATTGTCCAGCTTGTGAGGAAGACCCAGCCCATGGTGGGTGGGATTAGGCCCTGGAATAAATCACAGAGAGCTGGTTGAGAGTTGGCATCCTTCTGTTCACTTGGCCAGACATGCTGGTCTGGCAAGTAAGGATTGTCCATCTCTCAGCTGTTATGGTGGCCAATTCCCTTGGCCTTGGTGTTGGTGCATGCTCTCCCATCAAGCTGGATTGAGAACTATAACCCGACTGTCCTAAGAAAGTAAGCTCCTTGTTCCCTTAAGTTGTGTTATGGTCATTTATCAGCAACCATGCAGGCTGACTGCAACACTAGGTAGGATCAATCAAAAGAAAGTAGCTGTGATAGTTAGTTACAAGTGTAAACATGACAATTGAAAGATTAAGCTCTGGGCATATTTATAAATAATTAATAGTTAAGCCCTGAACAAGGAGATTGTCAAGGGAAGACACAATCCATCATGGGTGGAAATATTCCCTGGGCAGGTGGATAAGATGGAAGGAGCTGGTTAAGGAAGTTGACATTCCTTGGTGTGCTTGAACAGACATACTGTCTGACCCATGAGGTTTGTGTCCTGTGGATGTTGTGTGTCCAGTTCCCTCATCTCTTTGTGCTGGTCTCTGCTGCTGGAAAAACACTCAGAAGTAGCTGTAGGCAAGTCAGTGTTTGTGAGTGGAAGTCCATGTTGTTGAGCCCATGCACAATCTTCTTGGACCCATATTATTGATGTGAGCCCTCTTGCCAAACTGGATTAATAACTAACGGGACAATCACAAGCCCGAATAAAATCCCTCATTCCTAGAAGCCATTTTGCTGTGAATTTATCAGCAGCATGCAGAGTAACAGCATGTAACAGGAGTAAACAAGATGTATACCCACAGTGGAACTTGAATTGAGACAAGTAGGTCTCAAATAGCAATTCTGGAAGAGATGCCTTTGTCATCGTTAGATAAAGGTGTCAATATGATGATGAGGGTCCAAGTTCCAGGCACATTTGTCAGATCCTGAGCAAGCCTAAGAAGGATGGGGATGGGAAAGTCCCAGCCAATGATGGGCGGGTCTAGATTCTGGGCAGGTGAATACGCTGCAAGGAACTAGTTGGGGAATTTGGCATCTTTTGATATTCTTAGCCTGGTGTGCTGGTCTGGCAAGTAAGGATTGTCCCTCTCTCAGCAGTCCTGTGCATATAGATTTTGTGGGATCGGTAGTCCCAGTCCCTGAGGTTGGTGTGTGGACTCTCATGTCAGGGAATAAGAAGTGTAACCAGACGATCACCAGTCAAAAGAAAAAACCCTTTTTCTCCTGTAAGCCTTTTGGTTGTCAATTTGTTGCAACATGAGGGATAACCACAACATTTTCCTTGGCCAAGGTGTGCCCCACAATTCAGGAAAGACTGTTTAAAAGCATGCCTCAGGCCTTTCCGCCCAGGACATGTGGTCCAGGGAGGACACAGGACACACACATCCAATACCAATCGGGATGGAGCCAAGGACGTGCAGGAACAGCAAAACTGAAAGCAAACAAACAAACAAACAAACAAACAAACAAACAAACCATAATTCAGAACATCAGAGACCCTACATTAATCACCTGGAACCAGACCAGCCAAATCTCTCCCCATTCTAAAGCTCAGGGAAATTTGCGTAAGATTGTAAGAGCCTAAAGATGGGGAGGAGCAATAATGCACAAAATACTCCACATAAGTTAGGGCCGAAGTAACCACAATAGGACTTTGCATGACTTGCGCAGTGACAGACATATCAATGACCCCCCGAAAGTCTAGCATGGATCACAGGCACTAGGATCCTTAGAGGCAAGTGATTAACAGTCACAATAATGTTCCCATACTAAAGGGGAGCACAAAAAAGGGCTCTAGGCAATGCTACTGAGTCCTTACACCTCATTAGAGTGGAGGACGCAGAGGGAAGTTTGACATCCACACTAAAGCATGCTTCAGGGATTGGGGAGGGGGTACTGGGAGAAAGGAAGGGAGGTGGTGAAAGGAAGGGGAAAACGAGGGGAGGGAGCAAGGGAGTCCGGGGAGGGGTGGAGGGAGGAAGAGGATCAGGGTACGTATTAAGTTTGTATGAGTGGAAAAAATAATAAAAAATATCATGCCTCAGATGTCTTTCAGGATAGTCTGGAAAGGAAATTGCTGCTGGAGGGTTTCAGTAACTGCTTGACATCTTCTAAATAATATAAACTTCAATTCTACCCCTAAGGTTTCCTTTTGTGCTTTCTACCACACAGAGAAAAGAAAATGAAGCCCAAGGAGTAGTGAGGCAGATGGAGGAGCATTCCAGGAGAGTCTCTGCTTTCTTGATGAAACACAAAACTTTGAAACTTTGCTTCTTGGTCAGTATTGCATGTGTTGGTTCACAAGCACTTAAGAACAGCAATCACACTGCACAGTGATAAAAGCAAGAGACAGATGCCAGACACTGGAAGTTCAGTGGTTCCTGTTTAGGTAAAGAGCAATAACAACAAAAAAGCCTAGAGAAGCGTTATTTTTTTTTTTTTTTTTGCAGACTATCTTCTCACAGCCTGTCCTTCCAGTTGCCTTTATTATTTCTGTTGAAATGTTTACACTGAAATTTAGCAAATGTATTGTTTATTTCTATCATTATCTCTAATGATTTCCACTTTGACATCAGCCCTAGAAATGCTTCCACATTGTTCTGTTAATGTTAACTGGCTCCAACTGGCTCTCCAGATCCCCCTATGTATTGAGTGATATTTAGAATACTGGTAAACTTCTTTAACATTTGCACTGTGATGCCAAGCATCAAGTTCTTTACTCTCATACTTCCCTGGGATGGAACACTCTACTTTATAATCCACACAAGAACACCCCCATTGTCCTATAGATCTTAAAAAAACACATGCTTTGAACATGTGTTATGTTCCCATCCTCCATGGTGATGTTATGCCCCAAGCTTCTCCTTATTGAAATGTGAATCACATTTTATTGTAATCGTCTGCCAAAAAAGGCTTCCCAGAAAAAGTGATGAGCTAGCTGGATCAGATAGGTTGTCCAAGAATGTGGTGGATGGCGTTAAGAAGAAGGAATTTGCAGAGAATACACTATATAATGACAAGTTCCTTTGTTTAATTTGAGAGCACTTCCATTTCTGTGTAATTGATAGGATACACTTGTGAAAATCAGGGAAGATAAATGCAGAAGGATAAAGGTTTACTGCCATGAAAGATCTTAAATATGTCCTTCTAAGTTGTTAATACATAATCAGAAAGGGAAGCATGTAATACATTTCAAGATAACACTTGCCTTCATCAAATTTTATTTTCAGGAGCATCATTTCCATTGTCAAAAAGAAACATGCATGTTGACACATGACTAAAATCCTAACACATGGGAAATTGAGGCAAGAACATCTAGTATTTAAGAGCAGCCTGACCAGCCTGGGATAAAGAGATTACTCTAGATCAGTTTGATACATGAGATCCTGTCTGAAAACAGTAATGATGAAATCACTGTGTCAAAAATACCATGAAGATGGGCTGACTGGGCTAATGTTTCTGTAAGAGAGTAGAAGGCTAGGTTCCTTCCTTTCTGCTCTGCTGGGTGAGGATGGGATTTTTCCTCCCCCTGTAGGAGCATTCAAGGCAATGAAGTAATCCTGCCAGCATAAGCCAGATCCTAATTTGCTAGCACTTTGATCTTGATCTTCCCAGCCTCCAGACTATGAGAAATAAATTTATTTCTAAAAAATAGTATGAAGAAAAGAAATACTGTGAATAAAAAGCAAAGATTTAACCCAATGATACAAAACCAAAACACTGTGATAAGAATTACAACATCACTTCAGGATAATCATAGGGAGTGAAGTTCTTCTTGGATTCATATGGGAGTCTGTACAAATCACTTTTTCATAGGTGGTAATGACAGATCATTAACAAGCCTTCCCTTACTCAAAACAAAAGAGATTGTAAAGAAACTAGTGAAAAAAAAATGACAAATGAAGGTTGAGCCTGAGATGCTAGTGGGGAGCCAAGTTCAGACATTTAGAAGAAAATGACTATGCACATGATGATATTAGAAGATAGCATTTAATATTTAAAATATATATCACATATTTTAAAAATTTTATCTTAATCCAAACACATATATAGAAAATAATTTTCTATAGGAAAAATGCTTTGTTATTATCATTCTCTCTTCACTCACAATTTTTTAAATTAAGTTACAATTATCTTATTTTGCAATGTCACATTGTATGAAATAATTTTCTTGATCTGCATTTCTCAACTCAAAGAGTTATAATTGATGGAAATACATTGAGAAGGGAAAGAACATCCAGTACAGCTGAGATCCAGTGAATCATGGTGCCTGAGAGAGGAAACTGTCCTTTCTGTTTACAGGAACAAGGGACTCATTACTTAAGAGACAGTAAGAACTAGCATTGGTTTATACCCTATTTGGTAAGTTGCTGTTTCCTCCTCCTCCTCCTCCTCCTCCTCCTCCTCTTCCTCCTCCTCCTCCTCTTCTTCCTCCTCCTCCTCCTCCTCTTCTTCCTCCTCCTTCTCTTCCTCTTCCTCCTACTCCTCCTCGCAGCTCTGAGGATTGAATTTGTGACCCCCTTGACCACTCATTGAGCAGCCTACTTCTAAGCCCCCAAACCCATGATCTTATCTAAGAATTGCCCTGAAATCAAGGTAGCTTTCTCACACAAAGTTGAGATCTCTTGTCAAGTGAATCTCACACCCAGTAATACAAGCGAGAGCCACTACTGTGTCCATTGCATTTGCAGGGTGCAATTCTTTGCTGCCCAATCTTGTGTCCTCTCAGTGTTAGAGGACTTCCCCTTGAACTTCAAGAGAAATCTCTGTACTTGGCTTCTCAGTTACAGAAGAAAGTCTGTACTGCACAGCAATGTTGAAGAAAGTGGAGTCAATTTCCCTACATTAAATCATTACAGGAAACTGTTGAGAGTTTGGAGGAAAACAGTCTTTAACATTTAATATTTGTCATTATTTCTGGCTTTTCAATCACAGGACGAAAACAAAAGGTAAGATGCCAAAGGATGAATAGCTTATTGATCAGTCCATAAAAGTGATGGCAAGGAGGCTGGAAGAGCCCTCCACAGAGTTGGCTCCTTTTAGTGCCCATAATTTAGGTTCTAATATTCTTTGAGGGAAGCCTGAATTTGAGAAGAAGGAAGACTATCCTATTGACTGGCACCCATGTCAGGCTAGTACTGCTAGCTTCTCATCTGAAGACACTACTACTGTTAATCATTTCCAAAGATATTTTAGTGTGATTAAAGAATGCAGTGCACAGCAGGTTAGACCTGGCCATCAGAGACATGTAGACATAAATTATTTTACTGACCTTTTCAGAGATGCCCCAAATCAAAGGGCATCACCATACACATCATCCTAATGGAAGATAGACAAGGAAGATGATGGTGACAGGAGTCTGAAATTATTTGTATTGGTATATTGTACCTTTTCATGATCTTCCCTATACATTTTGGAAGTCTTCCGTGTTATATATAGTTGTAAATGTTCTATGTCATAAAAGTAGATTGCTACAGACATTGTTAGTCTCAAGAATTTTTAAAAAGTTGTTTATAGTTCAATTTTTACTACTTATTTTCTTTAACATTGATCATTAGTAGTAATCTATCAATTATTTACTTATTTTATATAATCATTTTGTATTTCATACCTATGTAAAGGTTAAATGACTGGTACATAGTGAAGCTTGTGTTCTTAAAATAAAAATAAAGTGAAGGATTATATGTATTCACTGGAGAGAGATACAGTAAATATTTTTCAACGTTTAAGAAATTGCAAAGAATTACACTTGTATATAAAATATATGCTGCTGTTGAATGGGTACTTGGATTTATGAGTTTCTTTGCATAGGATGGAAGAAAATTGAGGGCAAAAGCCATATTCTGATTGTAGCATGCACAAGGTCCTTTATTACATGAATATTTGCCACTTATATATTTCTTATTTATTTTTGATGAACAATATAAGGGAAAATGTGATTTTTTTAGCTATATACATTGTATAATAGTAAGTGAAAATGTATATATCTGTTGATCATTTGTGGGGGATTATCTTCATTTCTGTCTTTCTTATTTTAAAAATAGCAATGCAGCTTATTTGGTCCTTCCTTGTGCCATCCAGTCTGTCTTTCACATTGACCTCTTCATTAGCACATTATAGCTCTTGGACTTTCCTTAAGATATCAAAATCAAACTTGATCTATACTATATATGTTTCACAGGATGGCCAAAGCAAAGATCCATATGTGGGTTGTATTTGAGGAATTATAAACACTGACAACACCCTCACTCCACAAAAAAGATTAAAAATTAAGCTAGGCATGGGGGCACATAACCACTTCAAATGTGGAGAAAGCAGGATTAGAAGTTCAAATCCCATACCTATAGAGTGTGAACAGAGTTATGAGAGACATTGTCTTAGTTCCATAGGAACACACTATTCTTCTGGTATATCTCTGTTACTATAATCAATGCATGACCAGAACTGTTTGGGAGAACAAGGGGTTTATTACTTCTCAGCATTCCAGGTTACAGTCCATTATGACAGCAGGAGAAATAGTACTAGCATCAGGAATCAGGGGAAATGACTCCATTTCATATTCACAGAAGGAGCCTAGAGGGGGCATACTTTCTAACTTGTCAGTCTGTCAAAACCAACTCTCTCTCTTTCTCCTCTCTTTTCTTCCCAAGGAATTATCCAACTTACTATGTGCTGGGTCTTTCTACATCAATTAGATTATCTTTTGTAGGCTTGTTCAAGGACTAGGCCTTAACTAAATAATTTTTCATAGGTGGGCCTAAAGGCTCAGTTCAATTGTCAAGTTAACACCTACATCCAATTGGTATAGAACCTAGATCAAAAACAAACAAAAAACAGGTTTGGTGAGATGGCTGAGTTGATAAAAGTATTTGCTGAGTAAATCTGGTGATCTAAGTTGAGTCTTGAAACCCAAAAAGTGGTGGGAGAGAACTGGCTCCCAGCTCCAGTTGTGGCTTTGTCTGCTCTGAGCAAGGCAGTGATCAAGCCCTGCTACTGCTCTTGCTCCTGCTGCCGCAGTTCTAGCTGCTGTGGATCCAGCTGCCACCCGTCCTGTTGCATTTCCTCCTGCTATCACCTGCGCTGTACTTCCAGCTCCTGTAGTTCTTGCTGCTGTTGCCCCACTTGCTCTAGCTGCTCTTGCTGTTGAACATTCACCCACTCCTCTGTCCTTCACCAGCAACATTCCTGACCTAGACCATCTGTGAACCAGATCCTAAAAGGCCAATTCTTAAGCCCTTAATCCGCTGTGGTTAATTCACTCTCCAATACTTGCTTTATGTTTCTTGCTTACTCTCTTTCTCTAAGGTAAGCAAAACTATGACCATTTTCTGAAATCTATAAAACTTCACCTTATTCCCATGCAGGAATTTCTTCTGTCACACTTTATTTTAAATGAATAAAATGTTAAATAAAATCTGAAATTTGTAGGCATGCCAAAAAAAGAGAGAGAGAGAGAGAGAGAGAGAGAAAACTGACTTTGAAAGATATTCTCTGGCACTAGGATCCTTGGAGGCTAGGGACTGATAGTCACAGTAGTGTTCCTAAGCTTAAGGGGAACACAGGAAAGGGTTCTGGGAAATGCCCCTGGGTCCTTGCACCTCATCAGAGAGGAGGACACAGAGAAGAGTTTGGCATGCACAGTAAAGGATGCTCTGGGGATTGGGGGGTGAGGTACTGGGGGAGGGGGAGGGAGAGGAGAGGGGAGGGGGGAACAGAGGGGTTGGAGAGAAGGTGGAATGAGGGAGGGGACCGGTGTACCTGTTAAGTTTGTATGAGCAGAAATAATAATAACAATAATAATAATAATAATAATAATAATAATAATAATAAAGAAAGAAAGATGTTCTCTGACCACAAACACACACCACACCACACACACACACACACACACACACACACACACAGACCCTTTTAAATATGGCATACTATCATGTTATTTAAATCTGTGGAAGTTTGTGTAGAATAGTGTTTAAGTGATGTCCAGAGCAGTCCATAAGAGAGGAAAGGAATCCTTTAATCTAGGCTCTTCTGTCTTGTTTTGGTCTTCTGTGGCTCAATGTGTAGTAAAAAGAGCCTTACCTTGTTGTTAAATAAACTTTAATCCCATTTTCCTGATGAATGGGCTGAAGAATTTAATATTTTGTCTCTTTCATTTTATGCATTAAATCATACATACTTCCACTTTATGCATTAAATCAATGAAGACTGAGCAGACAATAGCTAAGAAGGGGTGAACATAACCATACTGAAGTAATGATATGAATAGAATATTTTACAAGTAATCAGCAGCATAGTCTCCAGGGTATCTAGATGAATGACTTTTTCATTCACTTAAAGAGAAAATAATGATCAAACAATTAATATTTCAGAAAGATTTTGAGAACAGTCATTACCAAACTAAACAATATGAAGCAAAACTAAACATACATGCAGACAATATTACAGTGTATGTGCACAAATGCCTTTAAGTGCTTCCTATTTAATAATTCATACTGTGCTTAAGAAAGTGTACCACATTACCATGTCTTATTGAAGATTTGTGTAAAATGCTTAATGGTGTATATCTGTAGGACATGATCCTCCATGGAAATATTTGCCTTAACCCTAAACAACATCAGCAACTACTTTTAGACAGTTGCACTGATAATTTAAAATATTTGGGGTGAATGCACAAAAACTGTAGTATTTAAAATATAATGCCTACTCTATGATTGGGAAAAAGTATTCATTTTTTTATTCTAAATAATGCAAAAATAATAAAATTTTACTGAAAGCAGGTAATAGGTATTCCAGGAAGATACCTGAAGCCACTTGATCCCACTTGTCATTGTTGTTATCAAAATGAATGAAAGTGAATTTGTATCCCATGAGCTGTTCCATCAAGGGACATCAATCCTGAACTCTGTCTCAGAATCACTTATCCAATGGCAAAGTTGCATCATGAGATCTCCTTTGGCTTTTCATGAATTGTGAAGTTGAAAAATTATTCATTTTTTAGGCTTCAAAGTGTTTAACATCTCTGTTTATTGTTGCATTTTTGACTGATGGTTCAATATATGTCAGTGTTCTACAGAAAATAATGTAGGTCAATAAAAGCTAATGCACAGGCAATCAATGCCTTGCATGGCTTTTAAAAACACTTTCTTCCTGTGTAGATCAATTGCTAACGAAGGTATCTAGTTACATTCCTTAACGTTAAGTGATGAGACCTTGAAATAACCACCTGTTTATAGGCACACATTATTTATGAGACAATTCCTGAGACATCCCCAAATCATTGTACACTGTAGTAGAGACTGTGTCCACTCAATAAATCCACTATTTACTTTGGTAGAATGCAATGTAAGGACATGGGAATATATTTAATAATTTCTTAAAAAAACTTAATGATTATGTGTGTGTGTGTGTGTGCGTGTGTGTGTGAGTGTGTGTGAGTGTGTGTGTGTGTGTGTGTGTGTGTGTGTGTGTATCAACCTTGGAGGACCAAGGATGACTCTGGGAATTATGCTGTATTGCTTCTACTTCCTTTTTGCTACATTCTGGGATTTGCCAGTCTCTGCCCATGAGGATTGGATGTGAAGGTCACTGCTTCTATCAGGTATTTTCACATGGGACCTGGGATCAAAACCCAGGACTTTGTGCTTACAAGACGTAGTCTTAATCCCTGAGCCATTTCTTTAGCCCCATATTTAATAATTTAAGACTCAGGGGAAAAAGTGACTATTTTTGATAAATATTTATCACTTCCTGTGTTTTAGAAGAAAACAACACATCTTTAATTAAACTGGTGCTACTAAGGAGAAGTCTTGCTTGTCCTAAATATATGAATGCTAATCTTGATTAAAGACAGTTCAGTCTGAAAGAACAAATACCATTGAATAATGCCATCAAGAATAATTGCAAGAATGATTAAAATAATTGTCTAGCTAACCAAGGTAGCTCTTTCATGGTTTGATACAGCATGACACTCCATGTTCTACAGGTAGCACTGAATAGCTAAGCATGGTGACACATGCCTGTAATCCTGGCACTTGAGTCTAGTGTGGGCTTGAAGTAAATTCCAAGCCATCCTTGAACTACAGAGTGAGAGACTTTCTCAAATCACAAAATCAAACCAAGTAAACACAATGCAATAAAATAAAAAAGATGGTATCACTAAACATTGTGCAACTTATGAGCTCATGGTAATTTTCGTGAAACAAAGTTGTTTAGGAGTCTGGGAGAGATGGTTACTGTAAATAATAGGAGAGGATCTCAACACCTAGAGCACAGCCTAGCACAGTGGAATAGCAATGAATAGACAGCAACAGCCAAGCAGAATGCAGAGTATCAGTGAACTTGCAGTGCTCACCCAGAATGAAGCCAATTAAATTCTCTCCCATCCAAGGCTCAGAGAACTTTGTGGAAGAGGGGATAGTAAGATTTTAAGATCCTAAAGATGGGGTGATCAACCATTGGACAAAACATTCCACTCAAGATAGGGCTGCTGCAATCAGGAACTCATTGCAATGAGACCTGTCCTTACCAGACCTACAACAATGACCAACATACCAACACGCCGTCCCCCCTTGAGACTAGTAAATGTCTCAGGAGAGATGGTTGGGTGCAGTGGGAACTATAGAGGCTGGTACTAAATAGGCAATGCTCCTATCAATGACTTTGCCCAAAGAGGAGCCACATGGTCTACCACAGAGACCTGAAACCCCACTGGAGCAGAAGAATCAGAGGGAACCCTGAGTCCCACAAAAGCAGACAGATGAGAGGGTGGGAGGTAGTGTGATAGACTGGCAAAGGAAAGAGAAGGAGGGAGGCATGAGAAGGAGGAGGGAGGAACAATTATTCAGTATATCTGTAAAACTAGAAAAGCATAAAAATGTGAATATAGCATAAAGTTATAAACTGCTATTAAGTTAAGGTAGAGTTAGTTTTAATGAGTGTCATAGTGTCAACTTAACAGTTGAAGGTTCAGAGCTCTTAGCTCTAAACCTAAAGAATTAATAGTTGAATTAAACCCCCAGGAAGCCTGCAGAGGGTTTGATTAATGGGAACACCCAGCGCATTGTGAATGGGTGGGACTAGTGCTTGGGCAGGTGAATAAGTTGAAGGAACTGATTAAGAAAGCAGTCCTGTATATTTGGCCATGCTGGTACAAGTGTGAATTGTCCTTCTCAACAGTCCTGAGCACTGGCCAATTTCCTCAGTCCATGCTGTCCATGGTGCTGGTGTGGACGCTTCTGCTAAATCTGTATTAAGAACTCAACCAGACAATTACAAAAGAAACAATAAAACCCCTTCTTCTCTTAAGTATGTGGATGTGAATTTATTGACAACATGCAGAGTAACTGTGACAATGGGATAGAACACTAGACAGCTGTACTATCTGTTAATATTCTAAAAATATTCAGATGTAAACTCCAGATAACATGATACTTCTATAAAAGGTGTGAGGTTTTATTTAAGGATGTTTTGTAACTTTATTCACTGTTTTGGCAAATTGACATTGATTGTATTGATGTTGATATGTCAGGACCTCTGTATATAAAAGTTACTTTCTTCTCTAGTTAGTAAAATCTACCATATTGTTCAGATCCACACTTTACTAACATTTTCAGTTTCCAATACAGAACATTTCTTCTTGAATAAGAACTGAATTTATATCAGTATCATCAAACTTACCCTGTGATACAACATTCTGGCTAGTTATGTTTTATACAAGTAGTTAGTAATCTTTCATCCTTGGATTTATCTGTACATATAGATGGGCTTTAGATTTGCCTCCAGTATTTAGCATTCTATCAATACTGAATATAATACATAGATAGCTGAGTTTTATATTTGATGTGAGAAGAGAGTCTATTTTCCTTCTTCTATTTTGGAATGCTCGTTGCTCTGAACTATTTACTATCATTTATTCCCTTGTGTGTTTCTGGCACCTTTTCTTTTCTTTCTAAAGGGATAGTCTCTACTACGAAACTATATTTACTCAGACACAGACAATATGCAGAGAGGGGGCAGACAGAGAGAGAGAGAGAGAGAGAGAGAAGAGGGGAGTAAAAGGGAGAAGAAAGAAGAGGAAAGGAGAGGAAGCCATTAGTATCAGTATGGTGGACAGGATTCTTGGATAGAAGTCGTTAATGTTAGACTTGGCAGATGTGTGCTCTTCCCTCATCACTGCTCTTCTCACATCAGTTTCTGCCACACCTAAGCACTATAATTTTTATTGTCATAACATTTATTGTTTTTTGATCCATAAACTGCTTCATATAATGATAAATGTTTTCTACAATGCAAAACCTAATAGTGAGCTCAATAAATAGCTATTTCAATTGTTTTTACAACCATTTTAGATGGATTATATTTATTTAAAAGTTGGAAATAAATTTTTAAAGTAATTTCACTAAGTATTATTTTCCTTAAAGAAATTTCTAATAATACTAAATTATATCTAATGAAATTATAATGTTGAAATTTTGATAAGAGAGGTGCTTTTAACATTTTGTCAATGCTTACTCTCCCTGGAACTAATATTTACTTTTCTAAAGTGAGGTGGAATGATGGCAGTATAAGTATCTTCAGTATTGTACTCTGAAACTGAATGAATAAATTATCATGTAAATGAAAATCTTCAAAATTCTTTTGTACAAATCTGGAGAGATTTTTGCCTCTCAACCACAAAGACCTGAGTTTGGATTCCAGATCCCAGGAGAGGGCAGAAGTGTCAGTGGTCTGCAATTCTGGCTCTGGAAAATGGAGCCTAGGAAACCACAGAGGAAAGCAATAAGGAGTTAGATTCATAAACTTACCCATGGGCTTTTATAGACACACACACTAAAATGCCCTCTTATATACACCCTTACACATGCACACAAACAATAAAATTCTATTGTACAAAATTGTCAACTTTGCTTCAAAAATAAAAACAAACCAAAATGAGTGTGCTCAGGTAGTATTTATTATTTTCTATAGTGTCTCAGAAGTAAAATAATTGCAATAGTCTGTTAAAAATAAAATTTTTTTCAACTTTTGGTGGTTATTGGCAACCATGGTTTATAAGTAAAAGCTCTGATTTTTTTTCAAACTCAGATGAGTTTGTGGTCTTTACAGAATTTACCAAAACACGTTTGGATTCAGGTTACATATCTGCAGCAATTTCCATAGTAAGGCATTTCCAAGAAAGAGAAAACCAAGAAGCTAAGGTAATGACTGCACCATGTGCAACCATGTTGCCCATAAACTTTGACTCTTTGGTCTCCAACATATGACAGAGAGTTAGAGGAGGAAGATAAGTAATATTCATAGAAAGCACAAGAACCACAAAAATACATTTACTTATAAGATTCTCTAAAGGCATCTTGGTAAAGTTATTTAATTCTGAGGGACAGAAATAGATTATAATAGTTAAGGCTCAATATCATGCATTCATAATAAAATACAATTGTTAGTATGTAAATGGCATTGAATGTCATACAATGTATTAAAGTTTGTCATTTAAATCAACAGTATACATTTCTTTTGCTTAATCCTGTAGGATGTTGCAGGCATAATAAAGTCAGTTTCTATATGAATGGAGTAAATATCATTCTCAAATTACTTAGAGCTACATGAATACATATTTTGTTTTAATAAATCACAAAACAATTATTTGTGCCCATTTTAAAAAATAATTAGTGAAAACCAATGTTTAAGATTTTGAAGATTCTTGAATATAAAACAGTCATTAGGGTACGTATATTATGAAATAAAATTTTACAAGTAAAAAATAAATGAGCAAGTGTGATGAACTTGTATATAATAATATTATAAAACAGCAGCACACACTTTTATCACCCAATTCACAGTCATTATTTGAATTATCATTTTTCTTTGTTTGAATTGGCAGAAGCATAGTATGGTGAAAACTCTTTCAAGTGGTTAACTTCTTAATTAAGGGTCAAGTCACTGAAAATCCATAGATATATTGGTAACTCTTAACTTCTTTAATTCATATAACATGCACCAGCTCTAGAGATAAATGGTAAAAATCTCCATATGAATAAATGATAAAAATACATGTTTTATAATAAGGCAAAGCTTGGATCTGTTATTGTATTACGTACTATGTCCCTTAAATAAATTTATATTTTAAAAAGTGTAATTATGAACAAAAATGGAGAAAATATTATCTTACATTATAGTTTCTTTTATGCTTCCTCTAAGAATCTAGCCTATTGATAAAGTGAGGGCCAGGAGCCTAAAAGCAATAAAGTTATATTAACCTCCATCACTAAAAAAAAGTTCAGAATGTTAAAAAAAGAAAACCACAACCAAAAATGGGACTTTAACCATTTTTTGCAAATATGGCTTAAATGAGTCTGATTCTCTGCACTGAACTCAAAGGCACTTTCTAAAGGACTGTGTTGCCCTTTTAGCCACCTAGCATTTATGTCGCAAGTTTGTAATTCAACATAGTGTTTCCCTATTTTTGAAACATTATTTCATCTAAGAAACGGCTTGTGTATTTGCAAGTATGTCCTAAGCTTGGTGACTTGGCCTACTAAATTTCATACAAAATATGTAAGGCAGTCTTTCTTGCTTGTGCACCCCTGTTTCATTCCCTACCCTCGTTATTGTTCCACAAGGAGCAGCCACCAGACAAGCCACATAGAAAAAAACACGGATTGGATTGTCAAAGGGCAACATAAACCTTGTTTAACTAATGGAAGGATATTATGAGATTGACTTTCCAACTGATTGGCTAGATTGAACATGTTATAAAAAAGTGCAAAAAATGAATTTTACATGGAGGCTTGTGAATACAAGCTTGACTTCCATGTAATTAAATGTTTGATTGCTATCTCTACTCTCTGATTTTGATCTAATTTCTTAGGCTTTTTAACAATGCAGAAAATAGATATAGAAGTGGTATCAGATCTAACTTTGAATGGAGGACTTTCCATTCGTTTCATTAAAATGGACACCTTCCTTGGAAGTACAAGGATCTCTGTCATCATCTATTATATGAATATCTGGTATATTCTTGTCATTTTGCCTTGAGCGGTAACTTTTGTAAGCACGTTGAATGATGGTGGCTGAAACTGCCTCTTGTTTGCGTTTCAGAGTAGTTGTAATGGGTTCATATGTGACTTTGAAAGGGTTGGCTGCTATAAATCCTGATTCTATCTCTGTGAGGACTTTCTCCACCTTCTCATCTTTTCCCATCACTCTTTTTGTAAGAGCAAGCAATATGTCAAGGCAATGAATTCTGTCTCCTACAGCCATTGGAAGGTCCATAGCAACAAGCTGACCTTTGTTTGGTTTTGTCATGGAAAGAGGAGGATCAAGAGCAGCTGCAAAATCTGAAAGCTTGCTAGAGTCTATGTACTGGGTCTGGTCAGGATCAAACCTCTTCCATACCTGAAAGAATTTCCTAAAATCATATTCACTCAAGGCTCTGGTTTTTTTCTTAGAAACAATACTTAGAAACTCAGTAACCACAACAATATACATATTAACAATGATCAGCCATGATATGAAAATGTAACTGACAAAGTAGAAAATCCCAATAGAAGGGTTACCACAGTCTCCTCTAACCTGAGTCCCAGGGTTGATTTTGTCTGGATCACAGTCAGACCATTTGTTGTTAAAAATTGCAAACAGCATCCCATCCCAACCAGCAAATATTGTAACTTGAAAAAGACAGATCATACTGCTCCCAAAGGTTTCAAAGTTGGACACATCATTGATTCCAGCTTCTTTTTTAACATAGGCAAAGTTATACATTCCAAAGATTGCATAGATGAACATGACCAGGAAAATGAGAAGACTGATATTCAACAATGCTGGCAGAGATAGCATCAAAGGAAGCATCAAATCATGGAACGCCTTTGGTCCTTTCCCACGACGCAGTAGGTGGATGATCCGAGAGAGAAGTATCAGTTGCACAAGTGAAGGAGGCACAAGGTAGGGACCTACTGTCATAGGCAGAAATAGTCCTTGTATAAAAAGATAAAAGTGATAAAATTACTTAAATATAGTGGGAGGTAGAGATATATCACTAATTTTGCATTGATTTTCTTTTAGATTTCAATAGTGCTTTATTAATTAATGTGCATATTAACTTACCTCTTTACCAGTATATTGAAAGTTTGAATTAGTGAAATAGAAATTATATAAATGTCCAGGATTCTGACAAAAAATTTGGAAAAGAAACTTTCTGTCTTATCATTTCAAAAAACCAAAGTTGTCCTGAATGCAAATGCTAGGTGCATAGGAAAAAAAAACTTACATTGCTTTTGAACTAAGAAATATTGTGAGCTGTTAAACATGCCTACTCTTGGCATTATTCATGGATTTCCATCTTTTGTTCATTCTTCTTCTAAAGTACTTCAGTGACTCTTCCACACTAGCCATATTCCCATCTCTCCTAGGTATTCCAACTGTTCCATTATTCATTAGGCATCCTCATTTAACTGTGAACTAATTTATCCACATTTTCTCCATCAAAATTTCAAGCTCCTTTTGTTATCTAAAATATGACTCCTCTGGTGCCTTATTTCCCATGCAACAAACTCAATCACAGGGCACTTATTCTTCCTAACTCCATTTCTCATTGAAGAAAGACATAAGTAGGTTTTCATCTTCCCAGTAATATTTCCATAATTATTTTTGGTCCATCATTTTTTAAGAAATAAGATACATTTTTGACTCCTTGTGGATCATGTTATTGAACTGCACCATTTCTTTACTCACTGGCTCAGTTATCCACATGTTCCACATCATTTATAGTCAGCTAAAACTTCAACAGTTGACTGATGAACTCTTGTCTCACCTAGCATTTTATATCAACAAGGGTAGCCCCAGTCCTTGACCCTCTCAACATCAGCAATCAACATTTTACTTTAGTTGCCTGTATATATATATGATCATTCTCGACCCAGAAAATTGGAGCTTCAAACTTAAACAACTTTCTCTCTGGCAGCATTTTTTAAAATTTTGCTTCCAATTCCCTAATTAAGGGTCTTAAACTGTAGAACTAATACAAGGTAAACACACTGTGAATTCCAAATACCTATGTATTGAGTAGTGTGCAATATGTAAAAGATACACTTATTGACCAAAAAATGTATTTCTTAGCATTAAATACCTGCCGCTTTTGTACACGTGCATGAATTCCTTTGGATAATAAAACAATATCACCATTTTGCTACTTAAGAGACTCTATGTCAATGCACATTATAACAGTTTGCCTGAGTCAACACTAGTACAAAGAAAAAACTTGACTAAAATAAACCTTACCTGTAATGGAGAAAAAGACCACCATAAAATCATGAACATTCCATATAATGGTGAAATAGTGGCAATGAAAAGCTATGAGTTTCAGCACACATTCCACGGTGTATAGCAAGGTAAATATGGAATTCATCCAGTAAACAGCAGCTTCCACTTTTGAACTCTGCTCATCATTTTGTATCACAATGGTCATTGTTTGGAAACAGATAAGTGCTATGATGCCAATATCAAAAAGTTCATGTGTCACCAGGTCAAAAACAAAGCCTTGCAACTTATTCTGTAGACAAAGAAAATAATTATCAACCATACTAATGGGACACTTATTTATATAAATGTTTTTTACATTCCATGAGCTATTTCTCAAAAGAAACTGGAGAACTAGCAAACTGTAACACACAGATTAAAAAATGAGGCTGTACATAATTGGACTTTGCATGACCTGCTCAATGACTAACATGTCAATGACCCCCCAAAGTCTAGCATTGGATTACAGGCATTAGGATCCTTACAGACAAGGGATTAACAGTCACAATAGTGTTTCCATAGTAAATGGGAGCACAAGAAAGGGCTCTTGGCAATGCCACTGAGTCCTTACACCTCATTAGAGTGGAGGTCACAGAGGGAAATTTGGCCTTCACACTAAAGGATGGGAGGGGGAAGAGGGAGACACTGGGAGAAAGGGAGGGGGTGTGAAAGGAAGGGGAATGGGGGAGTGGGTGCAAAGGGGACTAGGGAGGGGTGGAGGGAGGAAAAGGACAGGGTTCCTATTGTTTGTTTGATTGGGAAAAAATAAATAAACATAATAGAAAAAAAGAGGCTGTATCGATGGTTTAGTGGGTTAGTATGCTTATTTTGTAATCATGAGAACCTTGGTGTGAATAGTCAGCACCTCTATAAAAATGTTGAGTGACTTCATATGCCTGTAACCCCAGCATTGGGGGTTTGAAACAATAGATCCTAGGAGTTCTTGGTCACCCAGTCAGGCCCACATAATTTGCTTCCTTTTCAGTGAGAGCTCCTTTCTCAAGGGAATAAAGTGAAGAGTGACAGAAGAAGATATTGGATGTTGTCCTTTGGTTTCTATGTATGTATATATGAGAGTGTACATCTGCACACTCGTGTATAACACACATATGCAAATATACACACATGAACACAAAACAAAACAGAAAACCCTTAAACTCTTTTTCAAGGAATTTATAAATTTTGTCAAAAAGCAATTTTTCACTTGTTTTTGAGAAATCATTATGTGGACCAGGCTGTCTCAAACTCTATTTGTGCAGACTGATCCTAGCCATGAAACTCCTGATCTTCATGCTTCTACCATCAAGGTGAGAAGATTGCAGACATGTTCCAGCATATCTAGCATATTTGATAAGAATTTCAAAAACATATTTTCATTTATAAAAGAGAAAAAAGAAAACTTTTTTCTTTATCCATTTTGTATGTGTCTCTGTGGGATATGTACACATTTGTGTATGGAGATCCAAGACTGACTGATCCTCAATTGGTTATCCATCTTATTGTTTTGAGTTTGGGTCACTAGTTTGACCCAGACTGCTTCAGCAGTCTGTCTGGTCTGGTTAGCCAGCTGTCTTTTCTCAGGTCCTGCCTTCCAGGCTCTAAACCTGTTGGCATCTTATACGGGAACAGGGTATCTGAACTAAGGAATGTTTGCTTGCATGACAAATGTCTTCAGTACTGAGCCATCTCAGTACTGTTCTCTCAGAGAACACATTTTTTTTTTTTTTTTTATAAAACATGCATGTGTTCTTACTCTTGGGCGAGGTATTGGTGTCTGAGAGTCTTCATACATCAGCCTCTTCAGGGCACGGCACTGTTTTTTCTGTTTTACTGTGATAAAGATATTTGAACCTCCCTGGTAAAAAGAAAGAAAAGAAAAAAGATATGAAAATAATATTTCATCCACATTCTTCCTTTTATTAATATGCAGTTTAGAAAACTTGGTAATTACTGACTTCTTTATTTAAAAAAAAAACATGGTTTTACATGTCTGTCAAAAATCCACTTGAGGGAGCTGGAGAGATGGCTCAAGGGTTGTGACTCTGTCTCACAAGCAGAAGGTTCTGAGTTCAGATCCCAGTTCTCACGTTAAAAAAACAAAATTAAAAAATCCACTTGAAACACACAAGACGCATGACATTCCAATAACCTTTGTCACACTTTTCTGTTTCCATTCTGCTACATCCTTCTATTAGATGAGGAAAGGAAAACCACAGAGTTTATGTAGGAGGGTTTACTACTAAAGGCTGAACTCAAAAGATGAAGCTTGAATCTTTCAACAAGCAGGAATAAATTAAATTTGAATTGGTTAACTATATAATCGACTGTTCCCATATTTTAAAAATACAAATCACAAGGCTTCAACTATACTTCTAAAATATGTGGTTGCTTACTTCAAAGCACATTCTAGGCATGATTCATTTTTGTGTTCTTACTGTTATTTTGAACATCACATAAAAGAAGTAAGTGAATAATGTTAATTGTGGAATTTGTTTATACCATAAATCAAAAAAATGTGTGACCTACTAACATGAAGCTCAGAAACAAATACCAAAATGTTACTCCCATTGGATAATGTTGCCCATCAGACTACTTGTGGCTACTGAGCTCTTTGCTCCCTCCTGAGATGCAGGGATTCACAGCTGAATTGGAATTTTGTACATGGGTTGATTTTAATAATATGGTAGAAGATGTAAGTTCAAAACTATTTTCTATTATTTTATAAGATTTTCCTCTATGTGACAGAGTAATAAGTTCTTTGGGCATCTAACTGGAATTTTCAAGCTTTTGCCTTTCTAGAAATTCTGAAGGAAATCTGTATATAAATGGCATTAAATAGTGCTTATTCAATTTTATCTGAATTCTCTGTCATTGGGTTAAAGCACTCTATTGTAGCCATCTAACATGAACTTATGATTATTTCTACTTTTAGCAGAAAGAACTACTCTATGTAATAAATATGCCCTTATTGGATATGACTCAGAAGACTTAGAATTATACAAACTATGTAAGTATTCCAAGGCTAGGTAGATGGCTTAGTTGGTATGTTACATCCTGTGCCAACCAACCTGGAGAAGAAAGCTAAAGAAAGGACCTTCTGGAAATGGGACAGTGCTTATTTTGAAATAAATAATAAAGATATGATACATATGGGTATTGTCAGGCTCTCAGCCTGCTCTTTGGAATGGGCAGTTGCTAGGGGCCTGAGCGGTTGCTAGGAACCACCCCTTTGAGTCTTGCTTCTTATCTTTGACAGACAAGTTTCTCTCATTTTGTGATTCTGCATGCCTCCTGTCTCTGACAGAAGAGTCCCCCCCCCCAGTCTTTTTTGTGGATTGGGCACCCTCTTAATCTATTCCCAGGTCTCTTTTTTGTTTTTTCCTAAAAACTAGCTAGGTTATCACCTCAGCCTAGGTTCCTGCCCCCAGAACTACAGATGTCAAGTAATTTGCCTTAAGTCTTTTGTTTCCTAAATAAAAACCAAGCCTGCTTTAACTTTAAATTAAATTTTAACTAGAAATTTCAAGTTCAGTCATACACAGTAAATAGAATTGTTAGCCAGAATGTATATGCTGATTTTAAAGAAATTAGAAAACAACTTCTAGAGTCCTAAAACATAGGTGGGTAAAATTCCCTAAAAATTATGACTCTTGTTAAACTAATTCAGAAATTCTATAAATATGAGACCATGCCATCTGTTCATTAAAATCAGTGCACAACTATTTCTTATAGAACACATAAGTTAATAGAAAATAGTAATAATATAATTCCTAAAATTAATAAAAATAAAATAAATCCTAATATAGTTCCTTCCATTATGACCTAATATAGGCCAGCTTATATGATAACAGCCAGAATCTAATATCCTCAAAAAGAAAAATTTAATGTATAACATGTGCCCCCTCTGACAGATTCACCTTTACCATTTACAAAAATGTATAATAAATATAACACAAATTAATAAGAAGTTCAACCTCAATGTATTTTAACTAAATCTCAAATAAAGTCTTTGTTAAATACAACAATACAGACTTAGACCCTGTAACTATTTGGTGAGACATTGTAAAACAGATAGATTTGGAGAGACTGAGGAGCTGCAAAAAACCTGTTGTAGGGCCGGGGAAAAAACCTGTTGATATGTGATAATTTATTTGTGTCTCACCCTCAAACAATGGGTTAAGTTCTTAAAGAATGTTTATCCTAAAGATGATTCCCGCTGATTAGAAGGATACTGTATGTCTGCAGGTGCAGCATTCTTTGCCCCAAAATTTTCTAGTATAAAATCTGCTACAAAATTCCAATAAAATAGATTCAGATTCACCCAGCCCAGAGTTGTGTGTGTCTGTCTCTCATCCACTGACTCTTTGCCACACTTGGTCGAGGGGAGCCCTGGACTGTGGGGTCGCAGCATGGATTGTGGCATTGGTAAACTGCTCACTTTGCAGGTATGAGGACCTAATTTCAGTTCCAAGAACCCACACAAAAGGGGGCATTGTGTCCCATCCTTAGAGTCACAATCCTGAAGAAACAAAGACAGGCAGATTCTTGGGAGTCACTGTACAGCGAGCTTATCCTACAAGTGAGCTCCAGGGTACTTAGACTCTGTCATTCAAAAATAATAGAAGGAGTTCCTGGTCAATGAAACCCAAGGTTGCCCTTTGGCTTTCACATGGATGTGCATGCACATTCTTGCACCTATACATATATGTACACTTGTACGAGAACACACACACACAAATACACCACACACACACACACACACACACACACACACACACACACACACACACACAGATACATTCTGGGGGTTTGGTTTGGCAGTACCTGTAATCCAAGAATTTTGTAGACAGAGACAAGATGGTCTTAAGTTCAAGTTAAGTTTGGGCCTACTTGTCTCGATTTCTATATGTATTTCTGGAAAGATTCTACTACCTATACAGTACCATATCTGAAACATAATTAATGTCTGTAAGTAATTCTTTGTGTCCTGTAAGTGAATTGCAAATAATGACTTTACATGAACTTTAGCAATACTTTCAAGTTGATACATGTTAAGTTTATAGTTTACACTCAAAATAACATTAAAATTCTGTTTCAAAATAGTCTTTTCTTAAAGTATGCACAAATTTGTGCAGATACAAATTAAGGATATGAATTTGCTCTACATTATGTTTTTAGAAAACATACATTCATTCAAAAGTACAGGCAATTTTTAGCATTTACACATGTCTGAAACTATTTTGACTTTGAAAATGTAAGAAATGGATCAGTGATTAAAGTCTTTGCCTTGGAAACACAGAAGTTTGGATTCACAGATCACAAGTAAAGTTCTGTGTGGATACGGTGACTCAGCTATAATACTATCCAAGGAAGGTGGATGCTGGGAATTCTCAGAAAAGATTGCTAGCTAGACTAGCCCTAATGGTGTGCTATTTAGAGACCCAAGGAAACAATAGTAAGATGGAAGAGCTATTTTTTTTCTGGTTGTTTGCTATTTTATTTTTTTCTTCCATTCATACAAAGTTGATACGTACCCCATTCCCCTCCCTTCCTCCATGCCTCCCAGGATTCCCTTGTTCCCTCCCCACCTTTTCCCTTTCCTTTCCTTTCTCCCCTCCCTTCCTTTCTCCCAGTGTCCCCTCCCCTCCCATTCCTGGAGCATCCTTTAGTGTGCATGTCAAACTTCCCTCTGGGTCCTAGATGGAAGAACTATTAAAGACGATTCCCAATAGCACCCTTGGCTTCCAAAATACAGACATTGAAGTGCACTTATATACATACACTCATGCACACATATACATCCACCTACATATAAAACACATATACACATGTGCATATATATATGTGCATAAAATATAAAACTAAACCAACAAGGAGTACAATAACAAATTATTGTTGTATTACATTGGTACCACGTACATAATGACAAGTTAAATCCAAAGGTTGGTTAGATTTTGTGAAACACTTCCATAATGACATGTGATATGGTCTGGCATAGTGAAGAAAGAATAGTTATACTTATCTTAATTTTATGTTTGTTGAAATTTTTAATAATCACTCCAACCAGCATGCTCAGAGGTAGAAATAATCCGAAGATAATGAAGTTGAGAAAATAAAAATACATATGGATGCTGTATTCAAAGATGGGCTGCATATTTACCTAAAATTGAATTTAAAGAGCAACAAAAATATTGGTATTTATCTCTTAAAACACAGGAATAATGAAAAATCTGTGACAAGAAAATCCAACAATGTTAATTAAAATCAAGTGTTTTTCTTACATCTCAGTGAAACAATATTGTTCCTTTCTGTTTGGAATTTAAAATTGTTGCTACAATCCTTCGAGTAGTCTAACTGGGTATTAATCATTGTATGTCACTGGGATGATGCCCATGCAATGCTAAATCAGAAACAAATCAACTCTCTAAATTATTGCTGCATCTTGTATTTTAAGTACAAAAATCTCTTTGCTAACACTTAAATGATGCTATTGAGAAGATCAGATACTTACACCAACAGAATCAGTTGCTGAATACAAGATAGAGAGCCATCCATTAAATGTTGCCTGTTAAAAATAAGATATATCTTATGTATTAACTCTTGTAAATTCTTGTAGTTTAATTCCTATAGAAATCTGTTTCATGGTAAATCATAGTATGACTTTCCACACTTCATTATACTGTAGACTTGAAATAGTTAATGTTTTCATTATTATACTCATATTGCATCATGTTAAGCATCTTAATTTAAAATTTATAAGATATATTTAAGATATTTGAAAAACCAAAGGGAAATGAGTGGAGACAAATAATAAAGCAGTAAACAAGTCATTTTTGTAAGCAGCACAGAATCACCTATATTCTTATACATGTGTTTTACCTCCATTTTCATATATGTACGTATGTATGTATGTTGGGGGATGCATGTGTGCATATGCATTTTCTTGTTAATGGGAACTTGTGTACATGAACATTTGTGTATATGTGTAGAGCCAGTGCTGATATTGTGAATCATCCTCAATTGTTTTTTCACCTAGAAATCTAGATAGAATGTGCGCAACTCTAAGAAATGATAAAAGGAATTTAGCTGAAACTGCTAACTACTTATATCTGACCTTCAAGAGGTTGGTTAGATTCTCATATAATTGATCTCAAATACCTCAAAAAGTGTACTTACCACTTGAAGCAGAGACAGGAAACCATTTGCAACATTATCAAAGTTAAATTTTGCATTCTCCCAGAGCATGGATTCATTAAATATGAGACTTTCACATTGACTCTTGTTCATAACTTCTGATGCATAAAACATTTCTCTATTTATTGGGTCAATGCAGCCGGAGAACATGCCAGCAAATAAGTATACTCCCAAGATACTGAAGAACAGCCAGATCATGAGGCAGACCAGAAACACGTTCATGGCAGGCAAAGTTGTTTTTATCAAGGCTCTTACAACTACCTGGAGTATAAGAACATAAATTCGTGAATTGTAGATAAGAAATGTGAAGTTATTTTAATTGTTATCAGATTGAAAATACTAATTACTAGGTCATATTTAAAGAAGGCACTAAGTATATAGTAATGCCGATGCAAGTATCATAATTACCTAATAACAATTAAATTTCAAGAAAATATACTAAAAGCCTCTAATTTTTTTAAAATAAAGCATCAAAAGGCAAGGGAGCTAATCAGAACAAAAATGAATTCTTATTTCACTGACTTATCATACATTTACTTAGTTTCTACCATGTGTTAGAAATGGTCAAGATAATCATAGCTGAGTATACTCATGAGATTATCTAAAAAGTATGTAAAATGGGAGAGAATGGACCAAGAATTGACTTGAGCATTGGAGAGGTAGACTTGCACAGAGACAGTGAAAGATTGGTGTGTGAGGACAGACCATAGCATAGTGAAGGCACGGGAACTCAGCGCACAGAAAATACAGAGTGGGTGGCTCTAATGCAGTCTCAGCCTCCCTCGCTGAACCTCTGTGGACATCATGCTTCCCAGGCAGAAGACTAAGGAAATATACCCTCTGAGATTCAATACTGCTAATAGTCGATATCCACTGTCCTTAGTTCAACTGGCTCTGACAGCAAAATTAGGAGATTTTTATCTCTCCACTGCAGATGTTTGGAAGGATATTTGTTGTATGCAACAAAATCCTTTCTAATGCCAACTTCTTTCACTTGGTCATGGCATATTAATCTTGATTTCCCTTCCTTCTGAAAGGCATCATCGAGTCTCATCTTTTCTTCTCAATCATTATTAGAAGCATATTTTTTTTACCTGTACTTCCTCATTTATATGCCATACATTTCTGTTCTTGACTTAATAGTTTGACTTTAGTTGGGCTTTCAATTGCTTTGGCGGTACTATAGATATTCTGAGAGTCCTGCTAATTCACTATTATAAAAATGCCATGACCATCATTAAATCTATCTATAGGAGAACAAAAAATACTGAATTGATGATTGATTGGTATAAATGTTTGTGTAGCAACCTGTACAATGGCTGACATGTCAATAACCCCCCCAAAGTCTTGCACGGATCACAGGGGAGAAGGTTTCAGGCAGGGATCCCTTTACAGGCAAGGGATTGAACAGTCATAATGGAGTTCTCATACTAATGGGGAGGCCAAGAAGGGGCTCTGGGGTATGTCACTGAATCTTGAACTCTCACTAGGGTGAAGGACTAAGAGGGAGGTTTGGTGTCCATATAAATGAATGCTCCAGGGGATGGTAGGGAGGAAGGGGAAAACCATGAGGAGTGGGAGATGGAGGGAGAGGGGTGAAAGGAAGGAGGAAGGAAGGATAGTACAATGGGGGACGATGGGGAAGGGAGAGGGGAGGGAGAAGAGTGGGGTACTTATTGAGCTTGTATGATTAGGAAAAAAATGTGGGAGAAAAATGTGTAGTAAAGAGTGGTTAAGATTAATTAGACATATAACAAGTGAAATTTTAAGTATGTAGCGCAAGGATATACCTATAGGAACAGCTTAAGTGCAGAACTACGAGATATCGAGATGAAGGTCAGAATGACTTGATCCAGACACACATGGCTTTTATCTTCCTGACTAATTTTTTTAAATTCTGATGAAAAGTATTGCATCAGATAATAAGATACTCATTTCAAATAATTTGAAATTTTAGACAATTTTCTGTCACAGTTATTTTGGTCTTGCTTTTAGGCATTTGTATCAGTGAAGGTCATTTTAGTTATGTTCACTTGGGTAATATGTGTGGCTGGAATCCATGGACTCTATAATTTTTAGTCCTAGAATATTTTGTGACTTTCCCACTACTAAAGCTTTATTTTTAATGGAAATGTCATGGTTTAAAATGTATTCCCCCAAAAGACTCATGTATTTGGAAAGGTCATGGCTCTTTTGGGAGGTGGAGACTTGCTGGAAGAAGGCAGTCACAGTGGGTGGGCCTGAAGTCTGACCGCTGCATCCCGTCAGCTTTGCTAAGATTTCTCCAATAATTACCTCTTACACAGCATGCTTTTTGCTGTTTTACTTTAAAGGTACTAGCAAAAATCACCACATGGTAATGTTCCTTGATACACTTCATGCAATGTTTCATAAATTATGATGGAAATTACATTTTTTTAGATTTTTGGTAGCAATAATAGAAATAACAAAATTTTATAAGTTTTTTTGTAGCTTATGTGAAAGTATATTTTAAACTTTATTTATTTCTCTGTGTGTGTGTGTGTGCGCGCACACACACACACACGTGCATCAGAGGGCACTGTGTGTCCTTGTGGAGGACCAAGGGGACTCCAAGAATAACTCTGGATTGCATCTATCTCCTTTTAGTTTAGCTCTGAGATTTCCCAAGTTCCACCCACTAGGGTTGGAAGTGAAGGCTGCTACAGTTTGTGCCTGACATTTTACCTGGGACCTGGGATTCAAACTCAGGATCTTCTGCTTGGGACTGAGTCTTAACCCTTGTGCTATCTCTCCAGCCCATATATATATATTAATTACAAGTTTCTATAATTTTTTTACTGTTAAAATGTTTTATTGTTTTATTTTCTTTTTAGATATGTGATAATTTTACCATATTTTCATACAATAAAATATTTTTCTTCAACTTTCTGAAATGAAATGCATTCTGAAATGAAATGAATAAGAATAAGTGCTACTATAAAAAATCAACTGCAAAGTCATTTGCATTACAAAAATATTACCAATTACATTTTAGCATATTATGTTACTGTATATTCAGTATTACTACCTTTACTTATACATATATATATATATATATATTTTAAGATACTTTATTTATTTTATGTGTGTGTGTGAATTACAGGGCACTACGCGTGTGTGTCCCTGTGGAGGACCAAGGGTGACTGGGAACCATCCTGGATTGCTTCCACCTTCTTGCTTCCCTCTGGATTTCCCAGCCTCCATTCACCAGGGCTGCAAGTGTAGGCCCGACACCCTTTCCACCTGGTAATTTTTACGTGGGACCTAGGATCCAAATACAGGACCTTCTGTTTGTAAGACAGTTAATCCCTGAGCCATCTCTCCAACTCAGTTACCTGTAGTACTTGTATGTGTATATACAAATGATAAAAAGGAATTACTGCTAAAAATCCTTGAATTTTTGTGAAATATATATTTTTAATTGGTTAAATCTCTTTAGATTAGTAATAATCAAATTTTTGTATTAAGGAATTCACTTTTTTACTTAGTGTCAAAAAATTAAATTTATGGCATCTTAGTAAACTGCTTAAATGTAGCTTACAAGTAAAAACTATCAAGATAATTTGACATGTAATATCAGGTAATATTAACTAGACAGACTTATGTTCAATGGTTACCAGTAATAAATTCCAAATCTCATATGTGTATGACTATTAAATGAAGATTATGACATAATTTTTCTCTTTGTGCAGATAAGCAATTATTCTACATCTACACACTTATATTACCTGTTCTGTTACATGTACTCATGTACTCATACAAGTCTTCAAATGACTGACTACTAGGCTATTCTATATACTTGAACCTATTCTTTTTTGATGGTCAAAAATGATTGTAAAATGGGACTGAGGAAGAGAAGAAAGTTACAAATTAATAAACTAATAAAGTTACAGAAATGAAGACAATTTCGGAAACATTCATAGAGGCCTATGTAAGATTTTATTTTTGAAATGATACCTTCCTCTCAGCTTCTATTTTTCTTTTCTTATCTTTATTAGTTTCATATCTTATGTTCAACAAGAACCTATAATCTTGGAAAGCATAACTCACATATATATCATTCTCTACATATTTTGAACAGAAAATACTTGCTGTGCTGAGTGTTAATACAGTGCAACTTGGAAATTTACTAACCCCCCCAAAAGTAAAAGTTCATAAGTTAGTTTAACAACATTTATCTTACCTTCATTCTTTCAAATTGAGATATGACTCTAATACCTCGAAGAAACTTAATAGAAGTAAGTGGCTTCAGTTCTTCCCTAGTTTTGCCTATTAGGCTAACACAAAACACCTATACAAATTTATAAAAATAATTAATGGCATAACAATGAAAAAGGTAAGATCAATTTGTAGTGACTGTATAAAACATACCCAGTCAATGAATAAATTTTTGCAGTATATTAATATACATTTCAATTTTTTCTAGGCATGACTTATAAAAAGCTATAAGATTTTGATAAAACACTTTATGAAAAATAAAATAATGTGTTCTAGTAATATATAGATCACAAATCATCAATATATTTATTTAGTTTATATTATTTTGATCTATATTGTTTATATCATTTTAGGTTGAAATAAAATCAAAAATCATACTTATGATTTTTGCAATATGATAACACAGAATTCATTAAGATGAAACTAGGAATATGCTCACATATCTATGCATGTACAATTACTGCTAAGACATCATAAAAATAGGATTTCTGAAATCAGACATTAAGGAAGATATGAATTATAATTAAAATACAAATTATAAGTGTAAGTACATTGAAAGTGATTTCAAAATATATTTATATACATAAATGATTGAAGCTTCATAAGTGTTAATTGAGAATGATAGAGCTTTTTATTGAACTTTTATTGAATTTTCATAATTTCAATTTATTGTTTTTTACTTTGTTCTAAAGAGATAGTTTTGAGGTAAGCCTTTGAAATATGTGCTCATTTACGAAAGCATTCAGGGATATGGACACAGAAAGACAATGATGAGAGGTACTGCACCTTTTGAAGAGAAAAAGGTTAATGCACATGAGTTCATTTAGAAGACACATGTCAGCTATCACAAAGCATTAGCTTTAGACTGAAAAGCCTTCTCCCATTTTTAAGAATTTTATAGAATAAGCAGATATGTGTTCACTCACAAAATATCAACACTTGATATGTGAAGGTATTGATCCAGCATATATTATAATGAAGCAAAGAAATCTGAGAAGATTTTGTCTTAATAAGAATATATCTCTCAGTGAAGGAAGACAATAAATAATATATATAATATATATGATACTAGTAGAAGCTATGAAGATGGGAGATGACAAAAGGAGTGGTGGAGTGGTTGCAGCTTTAAGCAGTGAAGTGGAGCAAGATCTAACTTCACAGTTTTTGAGCTATGGCATGAACACTTGCAATATTCCAGGTGGAAGAGTAAGTAGAAAGGTACCAAGGTTGAAACCCTCTTGACCAGTTTGTGAAGCTGAAGTCAAGAAGTCGTGCTGATGGGTCACTGCATCAATTGACATGAGAGGAAGGAAAGAGCATAGTTGGAGATCAGATTCAATCAGGTAGAGAGGTGTAAACTTTTAATGATAAAGACCATAGATTCTATTCTAAGGAAGAGTGAATAATGATTACAGGATCTCCCCCTCCCAAAAAAAGGTAACATGAGTTGACATCCACTCTTGGATAGTCACTCTGGCTGTTATGTGGAAAATAACAGGTGTACATGGCCAGAAGTAGGGATATTGGTTTAGATAAAACCATAATAAAAAAGATGTCAAAATGAGAAATGCTGACATGAATGCCACTGGAGGTTATAATGAATTGACAAATTTTGCCTATATCATGTAGAAGTTAGAGATATTGAGTCACAAATTATTCTATTTTTAAAACTTTTATAGGGATGTTGCTATAAAACTCCTGAATCATGATACTGAACATTTAAATCATAAAGTGATGACATATTGATAGATGTTAAAATTATAGGTAAAGAAATACAGAAATATGATATCGTTCTCAGGGGAAAAAGGAGATAAAAAAAAGAAAGGATATGAGCAAACCAGAGAGTAAATTAGGACCCAGAAGGGGGTCAGGATTAAAGCATTTGCTGTGCAAGTGAGAATACCAGAGTTCAGATTTCTAAGTCCCAGATAAAATTTGGATGCATTTGGTGTAATTTCAACCTCACAAGGTAGAGACTGGCAATTCCCAGAGCTCTCAGGAAACTCTGTGTTTGATTAAAGATCCATCTCAAAAAAGAATAAGATGAAAGAGTGATTTAAGTTGAGTCAACTTTGGACCTCCACATGCGCGCGCGCACACACACACACACACACACACACACACACACACACAATCAGTAAAGCAGTGAATACTCAAACACACAAGTATGCATCTCATCACAGATACACACATAAAAATGGAACAAAAAGAAAAAAAGTTCATTTTTTCTTTGAAATACATACAATAACAACTATGAAGTCCAGCTTATACCAGCCATTGGAGAAATATGCTTTAAAGCCATATGCCATCCACTTTAGAAGCATTTCCAGAATGAAGATGTAAGTGAAGATCATATCAGCATATTCCAATAAGATTTTAATAGTTTTTCTTTGATCAATGTATATATCTTCAAGAGCCTGTGGTGAAGATATATAAAGAATAAGATGAATGAAATACCTAGAATTTCCAAAATTACTTATGGGTGTGAAATTCAACCTAAACAGAAAGTTAATAGTATGAACATATTGATAGAAGATATAGCAATCTATCAAGGTAAAAGTGTCAATATCACAAGTATAAACATGTATGTATAAAATGATGTTGTGAAAGCATATTTAAAATGGAACTAAAGGAGGATTTTAGAAAAAATCTAGGAATATTTAAGTAACTTTGCATAGTTTTGATAGCTGATTCAATCAAAAGCAAAAACCATCTCTTATTCAAGTACCTATCAGTACTGAATGTGCACAGTGATCTGCATGTTCAGAGTGATATGGCCATAAATCAAAAAGCCATGTTTACTACAACAGCAAATATGTAACATATTCTTCAATAGAAATAATAAATGAAATAACTGTACCCATTACATCATATGGCATATGCTTTTCAAATATATACTTAATGTTGCAGTAGATTCTGCACTTGCCCATCTTGAGCAACTTTACTGCCCAAATTTACCCATTCTACAACAATATAAGTGTCACTAAAACATAAAACTCTCTGTGGAAAATAAACTTTGCCAAAGGGAAACTACTTCACTTGGGAGGCTGTGTTTGCACCGACATGAAGGTACAAAGGTGGGCTTTTTCATTTAAGGCGGAACTCTGGTGAACTTTGGATTCCAGATAGATGACTGAGTTGAATCTAAAAGGCCGTACAATGCATGAGGTACTTCCCTTTCCTTACTGAATTGGTACCATAGTATTAACAGAGTTTTAGATGTTCAGATTATTAAATTTTATTCGTGAAATGATTAAAATCAGAAGAGTCAAGCATTTGTTTTCGTTTTTATATCCACTTTTCATGTGCAATTTGAGATTAGCTTGATTTATTCAATTTTGATATTTAAAAGTAATATTAATTGTGATTACATATCGTTTACATAAATCTTAACATTGTTAACATATGATGGATATTGGAATAATATACTTTAATACAAAATTAATATTATCAGTATTTAATTAAATATTGAATGATGCATATAGAATTTTTCCAATGAACACAGCAATTCTAGTATTAAAGTCACAGAATAAGAAATATACTGCAGTAGATTAAGTTTTCTGAGCAAAGTCATGTGGCAAGGTGGCTTTTGAGATTGATAAACTTATGACACATTTGTCCTTGGAATTGTGGCAGGTTGAGCACTCACCAGCGTGCCTGTACTGAGGAGAGTGACAAGGCCAATGAAACACTTAAACCAACTGTTTTCCACTATCCTGCAGCAGGTTTTCCTTATGTTCTGCCAAATTTTCCTTTTCCTAGGTAGTTTGTTGATTTGATTAGGTGAAGACTTTTGTCCAACACCTTGAAAAACAAAAATATTTGAAGCAGATACCTAGAAACATCATAAAAAAACTTAAACCTTTTATTAGATGATTTAGCAATCAATTATTTAGGAAGTCTAGTAAAGGTGATCTCTTAGTTATAAACATTTGATTTTAGACCTTTGCTAAAAGAGAATGCAATCAGTGAAGAGAGAAGGAAGAACTTAATTTGAGGATTTGGAGGAAGAGAAAAGAAACTTACAAATCTAGGCAAGATTTAGAATATCTTTCCCCTTATAGAGAATAGAATGAGGGAGAATAGAACTAGTCCTTCACTCTTACCCATCAAATACATACATATACAACAATTTTTCAATGATACATTTTGAAGTAATGATTAAAAATTCATCCTCTGAAAATTCACTGTACATAGCAAGCACTTCTACTACAAAATAAAAACAGTAATATTGACAAAATTACTATTAAATCAATTAATTTTTCTTATTCTAATTCTTAGGTAGCAAGGAAGTAGGAAATTTTAGACGAGTGGATGAATTTTAATTGAGTTTAAATGACAAATTTAAGCATTATCTTAGTGTCAAATTTATATGTCTCTAACATAGCTACTGATATAAAATTTAAGAAGAACATTGTGTATTCTGTACAATATCACTTAAAGCATGAAAAATAGATTTTGGACTAAGCACTATCAATAATATTCCACTGATACACTTCTACTCAGAATTTCTTTAACTATCTGGGTCAATGAACTATGATTATGATGACGATGATGTGACTATCTCTTTGCTTTGAAAAATTACCTTTTTAGTTTCTAAAATTACACAAAAATGCATATCTACATATATACACATACACTAATGTAATATATTTAACATCACATGAAATATATCATTTTTTTCAGATTAAGAGGAAATCATTACATGGTAGACTGGAAGGTGAACTGTAGCTATTAATGCCAGAGAAAGCTTTGTAAAAACCACATGTAATTGTTCATCTTTTGGTCTTTCCCGGAGGTTAACTTTTTCCTTGTCACTTTACTGTAAGCATCTAACAGGACGTAGGTGTGGATTTGTATACATTTCAATGTATGTGCAACCCTTGCAAAACTAATGAAATCTATAAGATTAAAGGAAATTCAGTAGGATTATTTAGTTGAAGGGAAGTTTACTCAATTAAATTTATATTTAAATATCCAGCTTTTAAATTGTCAAAGACTTTTACTTACCACTTTTAATATGTGAGGACCTTTCATGGCCATAGACCATTTCTTCTTCTTCAGAGATAGCAATGTCAACTGTACTACATTCAGATGAACTAGATTGTTTTATTTTCTAGGAAAAAATGCAATACCATCAAAAATGTAAGTAAAATCTAATTTGTTCACTGTAGTAATAGTTTCTTTCATATTCATAAGCAAAAATGTATGCAGAAAGAATATTATGAAAGTTAAAAGACTTCAAGATAATTTAATGACTGACATTGAAATGCACTGCTTAAGTGAAGGTTGGTTTTAAAAAATTTTTTTGAAATATTTAAGTTAGAATGACTTCAAATTAAAGTTGCATTTTGGTCAAAGAACTTTGCTCATGAAAGATATGGATACTGCCTCTAATTGATGAAGTGGAATGAGGAAAGGCAGAGGAAACTGAACCCAAGGATAGAATAGAGAAAATGGGCAAGTCTGATGGAACGCTCCTTGAAGCAGATGAAGGTCTGTTCCTTCTGCTCTTGACTGAAGCTCAAGATTAGCTATATGATCACAGTGCACATGTAGCAATGCTGCAAATGTTTCACTTTTTCTTATTTAGAAAGCGATATGCCACATACCTTTCTTTTAATTGATGAATATCCTAAAGCAAATAACATTTAAGTAACATTACCTAGCAAAAACAAATCAGCATACTAGAATATGTGGAATCAAGCATGTTTCATTTATTTTGAATGATGGAAGTATTTAGGTAGAATACAAAAAAGGAACTTAGAAGAACTCTTTATACTTCTGCATCTTGATTTTATGCACAATAGGTATAAAGAAACTAACATTTTTTGCTCTTACTTTACATGACCAATGCCATCTTAGTTAGGAGATGTGCTTCTTAACTAAAGAAAACAAAACATCTACCAAAATATTTATTGGACAGCTTGTTTTACTGAACAATTATTTTACATTTTCTTCACTTTTTACCAAAATAAAATATGTCAATGACATTATTTGTGAGTAGAAATTTAGTAAGCATGGGATGGGGATATGGCTCTGTGTTTAAGGTCTCTGCTTTTTTTTAAATACATTTTTTATTATTTCCACTCATACAAACTTAATAGGTAGACCAGTTCCCTCCCTCCCTCCTCCTCCCCTCGAACCCCCAGCTCCTCCTCCCCTTCCTCCCCATCCCCCAGTGCCTCCCCCCAATTCCCAGAGAGTCCTTTATTGTGTATGCCTAACTCTCCTCTGGGCCCTCCTCTACGATGAGGTACAAGGACCCAGTGGCATTTCCCTGAACCCTTTCTCGTGTTCCCCTTAAGCATAGGAACACTACTGTGGCTGTCAATCCCTTGCCTCCGAGGATCTTGGTGCCTTTAGCTGATGCTAGACTTTGTGAGGTCAATAGTGTGTTGGACATTGCACAGGGCATTCAAAGTCCTATTATGATTGCTTCGGCCCTAACTAGTGTGGGGAATCGTGCAAATCATTGCTCCGACCATCCTTTTGCTCTTACAATCTTACTGCCCCCTCTTCCGCAAATGTCCCTGAGCTTCAGGATGGGGAGAGATTAGGCTGGCCTAGTTCTATATGGTTGATATAGAGTCTCTGAAGTTCTGGATTGTGGTTTGTTGATTTTCTCTTGCAGTTTTGCTGCTCCTGCAATGCCCTTCACTCCATCCTGATGGGCACTGTATGTCACCCTTTGCATTCCTTGATGGAGGCCTATTTTCTCTGCCGTAACATGGTCCCTTCTCTTCTTGTGTCTGGTGTGGCCCTCCAACCCCATTCCTCCTGTTCATAATCCTTGCAATTACTGTATTACATAGGTTTACCTTTGAGTGTCTCAATGTGGGCTGGGTGAGTTTGGTACTAGGAGCCACCTATTAGGGAGTACATATGGTGCTTAATTTTCTGGGTTTGGGATACTACACTTAATATAATTGTTTCTAATGACATCCATTTCCCAGGCAAATTCCAGTAATTCATCATTTTTGATGGCTGAGTAGTACTCCATTGTATAGATGTACCACAGTTTCCTTATCCACTTGTCAACTGTTGGACATTTGGGTTGATTCCATGACTTTGCTATTGTAAACAGTGCTGCTATGAACATGGTCGTGCTTGTGGTATCGAGGTGAACCTCTGCTGTATGAGGGGTTATTCCTAAAAGTGGGATAGCAAGGGTCATATGGCATTTCAATCTTTAATTTTTTTAAGAATCTCCAGACGGCTCGCCAGAGTGGCTGTAAGAACCTGCATTCCCACCAGCAATGTAGAAGAGTTCCCCTCTCTCCACATCCTCTCCAGCATTTGTTGTTTGTATTGTGGATTTTTGCTATCCTGACCAGGGTGAGATGATATCTCAGGGAAGTTTTGATTTGCATTTCCCTGATGGCGAAGGAAGTGGAGCATTTTTTAAGATATTTGTTAGACATTTTAATTTCATCCCTGGTAAAGTTTCTTTTAAGTTCCAGGGCCCATTTTTTAATTGGGCCAGTGTTTTCCTTGGAGTTTAGTTTTCTAAGTTCTTTGTGCACTCTGGACAGTAGAGCTCTATCAGATATGTGGTTAGTCAAGATTTTCTCCCATTCTGTGGGTTGCCTTTGAGCTCGTGTGACAATCTCTTTATCTGAACAGAAGCTCTTTAATTTCACAAGGTCCCAACTGTTGAGAGTTGGTAGCAGTGACTGTGCCATTGGATGTCTGTTTAGGAAATGTTGGCCTAGCCGAATCAGCTCAAGGGAGTTCCTGCTTTACAAGCAAAAGAACATGACTTCTGGTCTCCAGATTTCACATAAAAATGCTGGGTAGATATAGCAGTGATGTATAATTCCAGCCCTGGAAGGCAGAGCCTAGGAAACCAAGTGTTAAGTAACAAGGAGCTAGAGCAATGAAGCATGATTTCCGATACCACCAAGATGCTCACAAATGCACATAATACAACTTTTTCAATAAGGTCTTTGTTTTAAAAGCAAATTGAAGACCACTGATTAGCTTTGCGAAATATGTGCTTTTTTAAGTCAGGAGTTTATAAAGCTTCCAACTCTTCATAATTCAACTTATTATTTTTATTTGCTCCCTGATTCTAAATTGGTATAGACTTTTAGTTTTAACAGCAGAGAGGGAATTTTGCTCTACTCTTCTCCACGCTTGTATTTTGAAGATAAAGTCTAGGAAAGTTGAGTGATCCTGTTAATTATGTATGTACATCTTACAAATTTAGGTGTCTCTAGGGTGCTTTTCATCATCCTAAATTATATTACTTATTAATTCATAGAATTTTACAGCTATGCACTCTAGTATATATAGGGTTCTTACTCTGCATTTGGCAAGTTCTTTATATAACATTAATTTTTTTTACTTACTGTTTTTCTTTTTTTTTTTTAAGGGAACAAAGGGTTTATTGCTTTACAACAGTATGGTTACAATTCTCAGTCCAGCTTGAATTGAAGGAGAGCACGCACCAACACCAGGGCGGAAGGAACTGGCTACCATCACCACATAACTGTTTTTCTTTATAAGAAGTGCAACCATTTTCCTGAGCTGGAGAATGAACCCAGGTCAACAGTCAGAGAACACATACCTCTTTGCTGTTTCCATCAGCTGACTTGCTATGAAGTTCCTTGTTTTCCAGATTTTCTATATCAGATTCTCCTGAAGCAATTGGCACAGTATCTGAGACACTGGGACTTGGGATCAGTGACTGACTCTCGGTTTCAGTCATCTGGGTTTTCTCTGTGCCACCACTTTTCTCCTTATCCTTGAGGAAAACTTGGGTGTTACTTAGATCAGAAAGAGTATGGTCAGAAACATTCTCTTTAACATACGTGTCACTTATTTGGTCTTCTGTTTCCTTTGGAACATTTGAATTTGTGCACAATATTTTAAGAAGTACATAATTTATGCCTTTCTTTATTTTGGCCATGGCAAGTTTGATATTCTTTGCTTCTATGTTCTCTTCAGTTGTTGCACTGCTGTAAGAACTGAATGATTTCACTAAAGCCACAAACAGGTAAAGTATCTAAAAAGTAAAAAGATGTAAAATTTTCATTTTGTTTCCTTTTATTTATTAAAATGGTATCTGAGATTTGAAAACTGAAAATATGAGTTATGGAACCATTCAGTTATTATCACAATTTGTCAAGTGTCTTATGTATCTATGTGTGTAGGTTATTATGTACCTAGAAATATGTGTCAGCTTGTTTTAGTAGTAGTCAACTTGACACAAGAAGTGAACCTTTAGACACACTTATGAGGAACTGTCTAGGTAAGGTGATCCTGTAGGAGATTGCCCAAATTGCACAGTTAATATAGGAAGACCCAGACTGTAGCGGGTGGGTTACTACTTGGGAATGTGAATAAGCTAGAGGAAGAAATGGAGACAGAGAGAATGGGAATTTTACAAGCTAGCAGAATATGTTGTAGACAGTTCCCGTGTCACCTCTTATCACTCTTCTGCCATGATCAACTATAATCTATAATTGTACTAAAAATCTCCTTGTTCCCATCAAGGCCTTGGTTCATGTATTTATTACAGCAACAAGTTGTGAAAGTAAGGCATTCTTGGCATTTTTCTTTCATTTACTAGTGTTAGGATTAAGCACAAGGCTTTGTGAATACTAGGCAGGAGATTTTACCATTCAGCTTGACCAGAATTAATTTTGGACTCATGACATCCTACACAATATAACTTGCTTCATGTTCAAAAGCAAAACAGCCATGGCTTGCAGATTTCAAATATCAAAACTCACTCAAGTCCATCTTATTTCAGAAATACAGGCTTTGCCAATCTTAACACAGTTGGTGATACACACATCCTGCCCTCAAGTTCTCTACTAAGCTGCAGCCTTACCTTTCACTTCAGAAACCTGCTTTGTTGTTGTTCTTTTGTCTCTTTCCCCCACATGCCTTTCTTTTATTGATTTTGTTCCTTGACATTTCCATGCACGTATATAGCACATTCTGATATCTTTCCCCTCTACCTTCCCTTATCCCCCTACCCCAAGTCCTTTTGGCTTGTCTTTCTCCCACGTTCATGTTCTTTTGAGTAATCCTGGACATGGGACTAAATCTTGAAGCCTTCCCCTTAGTACACATATGGAAATTTGACATACAATATGCACAATAAGAGCAGAAGAGCAAGGGCTATACCAAAGAGGGAGTGGCCTGCCTAGGGTAGTCTCTATGGACGGGAGCAGGAGGCTAGACCTTAGTCAGGAAGCTGTGTTTATTTCAGATCTGTCTTGGGAAGACACTTAATGTGTGTAAATGAGCACGTCTCAAGGGAGCTATCCATGGTACTGAAACCTGCATCTGCTGTTTTTTTGAGCTATGCAAATGAAGTGAGGCAAATTGATTTTTTTCACTTGTAATAAATTTGACCAAAAAGATACAGGTAATAATGCAAGAATTATTCCAAATACATTAACTTGAGAACAACATCAGTGCATTAGTACTGCTTATCAATGCTGCATATGGATAATATTTTTGATTTATAGATTATTAATCTATGAAGTCAAAAGAAACTCGATCTTTTCTTCACCACTCTAGCAATTTCACACTTCTTTTGTTATTCATATATTTGTATATTTGGACTTGTATTACATATTTCTAAAGAGAAAAGTTTAACTATGCATGTATGCATTTATATACCATGTTTAAATAGCAAACATTTTATTGTCTCTGAGTTTCTCACATATATTTTTCTATTTTTTGGAGAATTTTATGTAAAATATAGTTGTATCTTTACCTTTTCTGTTTAAGTATTAGGAACAGCAAGCATATAGCAACATAGTATGAGTCAGAGTTTCATTACTGAAAACATCATGTAAACAGGAATCAAGCTATCTCTTAATTGGGCAGCTAATGGACTAAAAGAGAAAAAGAGGTAATACACAATAAACAAATCCTGATGAAAATGGATGATGTAATGAAAAAAGAGTACTCTTTGTGCTAGGTTTGGACATGGGAAATGTATTCTCTGCTAATTGCTTTTGTAGTCTGATGTGGTGCACACGTCTGTAATCTTAGCAATCATCAGGATCAGACAGGAGAACCATGAGTTTTAGGCCAGCCTGAAGACTATGCCATGCAGTGAAATCCTGCATAACATCTGCATTGCATCAGAGAGTCTGAATGGGATCAGAGTGTCTGTCTTCCACATGATGTCAAATCTACTTTGAGTGGTGAGGTTATAAACTAGTACTAGCCAAGAAAAATAAGATGGACACCACATAGGTAATTATAAAGTTTAAGTAAGTATAAACAAAACCAGGTGAAATACAGCTTCAATAAGTCAATATAAAATTATTAATGACATATATTGCATTCATTTTTATATATCTCTATATCTACTGTATTTTTTAAAGTTCACTACACATCTGAATTTGAGCCATCCATATTTTAAATATGAGCCAGTCACAATAACCAAGTGACCACCATACTGGAGAAACCAGATATAGAGCACAAGGTTCACCAATGTGTATCCTATAAATATCAGAAAATACATCATTACAACTCTTACATATGTCATTCCAAGAAAAATGTAAAAAATAGAAACACTTACCAATAAATTTCCAGTTAAAATGACCATCATATAAAAAGACATGCACATCAAGTAGCCAGCTACCGCCATGCACTCCCATAAGGTCTCTATCCACTCTCCACAGAGAATTCGAAATATATTCATGCAGGAGTGGAAGAAGTCAACCATGTGCCAGCGTGGGAGTAGACAGTCTTCATTTATATTGCAGACATAGTCTTCGTAGTTCTTACTAAACAGCTTCATGCCCAGCACAGCAGAGAAGAATATGAACAGGAACAACAGCAGGATCAAATCTTTCAAGACCACCAAGGAGTAATAAAGGGTCCGTATCAGAGTCTCACATGTTGGCCAGTATTTTCCCAACTTGAAAATTCGCAACTAATGAGGCAATGTCAAAAAGTAAAACACAAATAATAACAGGATGATCAGTATTTACTATAACGGAAGCTTACGTGTTTTATTAGCATTTATTAGCATTACATATACACACATATGCCATCTTCAAACCTTTACTATAAATGCATTCCTCAGATATCTTAAACATCCTATTGTTTTATACAATTAATCTGTAGGTGAACCCTTGGCCTATTAATTTTCAATTACTTTTCAAAATTATACTTTTATTAATATTAATGATTTTTATTTTATTCTTTATTAAGATAAGTATCCATTCTTTTTATTCCAAAACATACAAGTCTTTATTTAGTACCCTTCTGGAGTACATTAAGAAAAATTTTCAGGGCACACTGAATTTTGTCAAAGAGCCTAGTTTTTCTATTTTAAAATGTCATATCAACATTTCAAGTTTATATTACTATTTTACAGGGAAATATAAGCAAAGCACAAAGATGTAGATGTATGAAAATGTCATAAAAACATGCACACTAAAGGATGCTCCAGGAATGGGGGGGAGCACTGAGAGAAAGGGAGGGAGGGGGGAAAGGAAAGGGAAAAGGTGGAGAGGGAGCAAGGGGATCCAGGGAGGGGTGGAGGGAGGGAGGGGAATGGGGTACTTATCAACTTTGTATGAGTGGAAGAAATAAAAAATTTAAAAAAAGGCTACCAAGGAGTAATGAAAAAAAAGTGTCATAAAGAAACAATTATTTTTTATGCTTTTTTGTAACTTTTTACATATGATGAAACTGACTACATTGTTTGGAGTCCTCTTCCATTAGTTCATTGTGTCACCAGAATGTGGCTTCAAATACTTACCTTCACACAAATAGCATTCTGACATCATTCTGTCTTAGTTTAACTTTCTGATGGCCATCACTTCCCTGATTGTATTTCCCAAGTTTTTATGCAAGTCACAATATATAAACATCACTGGCCTTTTAAATACTTTTTTTTTTTTTTGCTACGTATTTAGAAATATTTGCCTGGCATTCATTCACTTGCTTCATAGAATTCCAGTTACTATGGTGCCAGTTTCTATAACTACGCACCAAATTTGCTGCATATTTTGCCCTAATTAATTCAAAATTTTGCTTAAAAAATCATTGGAAACCACTTTTTTAATACTATGCACTTTGTATATGAACTAATCCATTTAGTACTGCCAGTGTTCTAATAAAAACATCTTGTTTCAATTTCTTTTTATGTCTCAGGAAATGAGATGAAGTTTTATAAAATAAAAAGTTAAATTTTGTGTTTTACTTACCACCCTGAACAAACGAAAAAGAGCCATTCCTTCAACATTTGCTAGATAAATTTCTGCTAATCCAAGGAAAACCACCACACTGTCAAAAACGTTCCAGCCCTTTTGATAATACCCGTATGGATGCATGGCAATTATTTTCAAAACCATTTCTATTGCAAAAATTCCAATGAAAACCTAAATCAAAACAAAACATTTGGGTGAAAATTATTCCAACAATAATGTTAGAAAAATCAAACATACAAACTGGCATAGAAAGTGAACTTTGCAATTTCACATTCTATACCTCTTCTCAGGATTCATTAGTTTTACAGTATACATCATGACAGATTCTTGTACTTTATCTTTCTAATGTGAAGACATTGTGTATATAATGTGATCTTTGAAAAAAAGCTAAAAAGCTACTATTGAAGAAAAAGGAACAATTAAATGAAAATGTTTACATTTTAAATAGTTCCTTTTGAGACATGGAAATACTCATTGAAACTATCCTCAAAATCATGAAAAAGTTTAGGCTGGAGAGTTCATTCAGGGGTTAAGCCTCAGCCTCCCAAGCAGAAGGACCTGAGGTCAGACCTCAGATACTATGGAAAAACACCAGGTGGTGATGGCAGCAGTCTATACTTCCAGCCCTGAAAGATGGATCATGAGAAACCCCAAAACAAAACCAAGAACACACACACTCGCATGTGCGTGCATACACACACACACACACACACACACACACACACACACACACACAAGTAAAACTTTAAAAATTTAATTCTTTGGCATTTTCATATATGAATTCAATGAGTGTATGTGATTTCAAATCTTACTACCCAATCCCATGCCCCTGTGTCTCACTTCATACCTTCTTCTTCATGAAAAGATTTTAAAGTACACATATGATCCAGAAAATACTCTAGAATAAATTTACATAATTGTTTTTTTCAAGCCCTTGCTGACATAAATTACTGTTTTTACTTAAATATTGTGTATGTGTATACTTTGAAGTTGATTGCAGCTAAGAAATTTAAGAGGTATTCATCTGCTTAAATTTTGTTCTTGGACTCACAGAAACATGTTTTATTTTGTGCATTGTTATACAATAAGGGATAGGTGAATCAAAAATATCATCAAAGATTGAGATGATAGCTCATTAGTTAAAATGATTGTCATACACTCCAAAGAATCTATGTTCAAATCCCCAAATTTCACATAAAATGCTGTGTGTAGAGACAGGATCCCCAGAGAGATTGCCTCATAAGACTAGCATTGTTAAGATCTGGGTTTGATTAGAGATCCTATCTCAAAAAAAGGAGTAAAGGGAAAAAAAGGTCATACATAGTTCTTAATATCAATATTGAGTCTACACACACATGCACTTTCAGGAACACATGCCCACTCATGTTTGATCATTCATACACATATATATGCTCTCTCTCCCACCTATGCAAGAAAATAGAAGAAAAATATCTTGTCTAACCAAAGGGTCCCAATATAATTCAGAAGATGTTCAAAACAGATAGGATTGGATGAAGCTATAGCCAGGATGCAAAATTGACAATTAAACTGTATCTTTCCACCCTAATGTCTAGTTATTTACTAGGTAGAGTATCAAGAGTTAATGTTTGGGAAGGAAGAAACAATGAACAACTACATTTAACTCTACTATCAAGAATAATGTGGAAATCTTAGACTTAAATGATAGAATTTTCAACTCCAAATGTATAATTATTAATGATAATATTTACAATGCAGGTGTTGCAGTGGCTTTAGTGAGCAGGGCATGAGCACAATACATTAGAAAATAATACAATCAGTGCAAACTACAAGGTAACGGAAGTAAAAATGGAATAATAGGAACAATGATGAATAAATAAAAGGTGAAACCACGATGAAAATAATTTCTAGGGACTGAAGAGTTGATAAATGGGTAAAGCACCAGCTGTGCAAGGATGAGGAACTGAGTGCTGACCCCTACCATCCAAACAAATGCAAAGCATGGCAATATGTGTCTGTAACCTCTGGTTAGATGTGAAGAGTCCATAATTGAATATGGTGGGAGGTCACTGTCTGCTAAGTTACCCAATCAGTGAGTTTTAGGTTCAGTGAGAGTCTCTATCTGAAATAATAAGGTGGAAGGTAATAGAGGAAGGTACCTGGCATTGACTTTGGTTTTACAATGTGCACTGATATGTGCTCATGCACAGAAATGCATAACACACACACACATACATGCACATGCATGCACACACACATGCACTCATACACACATGTGCAAAAATAAGGAACAAGGATAATCTTACCAGGTTTCCAATGATAAGGAGGGAGGAAATTTCTTCACTCATTGGAAAATGTTCCATGGCTAAGAAGCAAATATTTAAGAGTATGCATATGATAAGAAAAAGGTCAGTTAATGGATTTGTTATAATTCTTTGGAGAAACTCATGCAACTTTTCCCAACAGGGAGAGCAATTCCAGATCAAAAAGGTTTTAGCAAATTTATGCCAACATAAAGGACACTTCTTGCTGGATGTTTTGAGTTCTAAAAGGAAAGAATATAAAAGTTAACAATCAGAGAGTTGTTTAAATTCTTACTAATATACAATTCTTCACAAAAAGGAGATTTGAAGTTTGACTTCTGATTTTGAATTTGCATTACTAAAAAGCAGAAGTAATGTGTTTGTATGTAGAGTTAGACAAATAAAATGGAATAAACATTGTATGTATTAGAAAGATATGAAAGATTCTCTAAAGAAAACAAATATGAATTTAGGTGAGAATTCTTAGAGTTTATGTTCTTTACAATGAAATAAATTGTTATACTTTTCATGTTAAATAATTGTTGGGCATATATAAATAAAAAAGTAGAGATGGGTCTAAAAAGGGTCTTGAGATATTAATATTACACAGGGCATCTCTGAACAATGTAGGGTAAGGAACATTGACTCCTAAGCAATAAATATTCATATCTATAATTTAGATTCCAGAGACGCTTAAGAACTGATCACCTGTTATTAAACAGAAAATTCAACAGCAATATGCTATTTAAAACAGCATGGCTGACATGACATAACATAAGCAGTCAGTTAACACATGTTTTAAGTTTCATGTGCATTGCACATGATGAAAATATGTGATGACCACATATCATCAATTTTACTGCAATATACAATTGACTGAAGAGACAAGCTGCTCATGTGGAGGTGATCAGCTCCATACAGGACTTCCAGAGGAGAATGAGCCCATTGATACAACAGCAGGAGATAACAATAAAGTAATTCAGTGTGTACTACAGATGTACCATAGTGACACAATTCTACACTTTTACATTTGTGCACATTTCTCTCAACTTCAGTCAGTGCCATGTAAAGTCTGCAATTATTTGCATTCATACCCTCAGACAATTTAAAAAACTTATAACAGAATGGTTACTTTTTATTGGCCAGACTATATGCCCTCCCCTTCTGGTGAGATAAAAAATAACCATTTTGCAAATGGGTGATTGACCCCTCCCTCACTGTGGTTTTCTACTTTTATTACATCTACCTTTGAATGTGCTCTTATAACAAGACTCTAGTTTAACAGCTTTTTGTTTCTGGCCAGGGGGTGACATACAATGCCCATCAGGATGGAGTGAAGGGCATTGCAGGAGCAGCAAAACTGCAAAAGAAAATCAACAAACCATAATCCAGAACTTCAGAGACTCTATATCAACCACCTAGAACTAGGCCAGCCTAATCTCTCCCCATCCTGAAGCTTAGGGAAATTTGCAGAAGACGGGGCGGTAAGATTGTAAGAGCACAAGGATGGGAGGAGCAATGATATGCAAGATACTCCACACAAGTTAGGGCCAAAGCAATCATAATTGGACTTTGCATGCCCTGCACAAAATGTGCATGCAAGTAGGAAACAGAGTAGACTTAATGACAATATGGTATTATACATTCAAGAAATAATTAAATTCCTTTATTTTTAATATTTCTGTACCTCATATTTCAACTGTGTTACTTTCAATATATCACAAATTTCTCAAGAAGTTTGCAAGTATGTAGATTTTAAATCTAGCTGTATAGTCGAATTTCTATTTTACTCACAAGCTATTACCTGAATGTTTTTAGTATCACAGACACATTTCAATGTTTAACACTTCATTCTGAATTTTTTACATATTGCTTATCATAATATTCTTGTATATTCACCACATTTTTATTATTCCTATGGAAGATTCACATAGACTTCAAAATTTAGTGAGTATCTAGGTAGTTTTTACTATACCTTCTTTATGACTGACACAAGACTCTTCCAATATATCTGAAGACATTCTTATAGAAGTTGGTGATCTTGTCTTCATTTCTATTTGCGTGGCTTTGGTCTAAAAAGAAGATGAATATGATTAATACTGACTTATCTATCCTCCACTCTTTGAAAAAATTTTTTATTATTTATTATTTATTCAATTGTGTGTGTATGTGTGTGTGTGCTTGTGTGTATGTGTGTGTGTGTGTGTGTGTGTGTGTGTGTGTGTGTGTGTGTGTGTGTGTAGAATCACGGATGAATTCTGGAACCACTGTGGGTTGCCTCCACCTCCTTCTTGTTTATTCTGCCCTGGGATTCACAGGCTCCACCCTACCAGAACCAGAAACGCAGGCCGCCCCGGCTTCCACCTGGCGTCTATACGTGGGGTCTAGGATCTGAACTCAGGACCTTCTGCCTGCAAGGCAGAGGCTTAATCTCTGAGCTACCTCTCCAGCCCCTCTGCCCTCCACTTTTACAATGCCAAGTTCTTACTGTGAAAAGGATTGTATCCTTTCTGCAAATGCTGAAAATTCTACCTCAGGAGGTATGGAACTCAAATATACTACTGGTAATGACAGTGCTTCATTAATGCCTTAATCTTTTCATTTCAGAATATATTAACTATAAACTATGTCAATTCTCTTAAACCAAACTGATTTAAATGTGTGTTGATGAAATAAGTCTTAAAGGATGTCAGATAGCACAATGGTTCTAAATTGGCTTCATGAGGAGAGTTTGCTTTTGGTGCTGAGTAGGACTTGCATACATATATTCAGGCATCATTTCTTTCAGTTTCTTGTGCCTCTTCAGTAATGGTCTCAACAGATGCTTTGCTTTATTCATCTCTTTGGCATAATTTAAAAAGTATTTCTCTGAAAAGATACCTCAAAATCTAATCCTTTGATGGAGTATTTCAAGTCTACACAAGTCATAAGTCAGTAATGACCAAAGATGTCTCTAATGATCATATACAAAGTTATATTTATTCTCAAACTCTAAAATATGACAGATGTGGAAGATATCATATGATCGTAATTTTGAACTATGGTTTCATTCAGAATATATAAAAATGACATTTGTACAGCTTCATGCATGAGATTGTTCCTGAGTGGTATCTGAACTGTCAAGGGAGTTACTGTTGTCCAAGTATGGAAGGAAATAGCAGCTACAACTCATTAACTGCACACTCCCAGCATAATCAGCGTGGCAAATTCTATTTGGTGAATTCTACACAGCCCATCTGTAGTGGCACAACAGATCTCAAAGGGATTGTCATTGTCACCTTGTTATCTGTTGAGTCTCCTCAGATTGTGTAACTACTAAAGGCAGAGGAATTGAAATCAACATTGAATTCTGAGTTTTGTCAGGAAAATGAGAGTCTGAAGGTCTAGAGCTTCATTCCTTCTCTTTTTATTATTAAGCTGAAAAGATAACTAAAGCTTAGTATGTGAAATATTTACTTAATCTATTTATGTTTAAGAAAATATTTCATTTGAATTACAAGCTTGAATAATATTTAAGTTATAACTTCTACAATTAAAAATTTCCAAGAAACAAAATTTAATGAAAAGATGGTGAATTCAAGAATAATTGGAATTACATGGTGAGCTCCAGATGAGTCTGAGGTATACTGTGAGATCCTAAAGGTAAAGTATTCTCAGTGTGAATTGTTGAGAGTGATAAGAAAAAGGCATAATGATACTGATGATAGCTTTAATAATACTTCAAAACATGTTTTTGTTTGCTTAACAGTTTAAATATTTTGCATGGGTTTATCTCATTTGTATTTTACAAATGAAATGTATTGATAAAGAAACTTCACTTTACTAAGTTTAACAGAGTTGCTAATATCATGTATCTATTACATGGCTAAAATGGACTTCATTTCATGTTTTTCTGACTTTGATCTATGGTTTCAGCCAGTACCATCATTAGCTTTGCTATAACATAAACCTTTTGTGCATGTAAATAATTTCCTCCTAATTCCAGTGGGAATTGGAGTCTGACCTATAATAAGATTGATTAAGTAAAGAGTCCCCAGTGTGCTCCATTTTGAATGGTTCTCTTCCAGGTTTTGATGCAAAGATACAAAAACAGTCTTGTGAAATGGTTGTCTTTCTCGCTTCCCAGAAAAATCTACATGAGAACACGCTCTAAGAGTTTTCCAGCAAAAGTAAGTCTTTCCAATTGAAAGACATTAATTAAAAGCAGAAAAGCTTTATTAGATCCAAATTAACAAAGTGAAAGGCGATATTGGGAATTACTCAAGTTCTTTCATAATCAGAGCAAATAAAGCATGTCATCATGGGATAAAAGAAGCATTGTCATGCTGCCGAGTACACTCAAATGTAGTACAAGCCCTTGTGATTCTGAAATGCCACTTCACACAAATTATACATTCAACATAGTGTACAAAAACTAATCATTCAATCTGAAGGACTCTGTGTTCAATTATGGGCACAAAAAGCTCTTGTAATTTATTTCTTGGAAATTACTCATGTGTAATAATAGCCTCTTTCTGTACATGTTTTCATCATGCAATTCATAACTGGTTCTTGTTGAATGGCATGTGTGCTATGGACACAAGGATCTATCTAGTCATAGGTGTGTGTCTATGTTTTTTTCCTACTTTAGGGTTTAAAGGGATGTTTGGCCATAATAAGCCTCTCAGCCAACCTCACCACCATTTATGCCATCAGACTGCATGTTCATCTTCATCTTGTGCAGGCCTGAATTATCCTCTGCATCAAAAGGATTTCCACATGCATCTCCTCTCAATCTTTTGTCCTCTATCTAAGTTTAGAGCCTTCTCTCATCTTCCAAAATGCAGTTTGAGGAAGAAATGTGATTTAGTGAGACACAAAAAAGCTACTCTTGTTGGCATGCCTTTAACAAACATATGGTGCAATTTGTTTTAAAAATGATTTTTTACAACTTCCTTAGTACTACTACTGTCAGTACTATAAGATTCACAGACAGAATTTTTTATATGAAGTTAGGTTTTTGAAAAAAATACTGAACTGATAATTTAAAATTAAAGTAAAAATAAACAAATTTTTACCAATCACAGATTTGATCATTTCATGAATGTTGTTCTATAATGATGCACCATGAATTTTTTCTTAGGTAGATTGGAAAGAAAATATCTTTTTTTCTTTCTACCAATTTAGCACTGTATTTTCATCCATTCACTCATTACTTTGGAACTTATAAAGTGTGTTATGCATCATCATGTTAGACTTGAGCACATTGTCCAAAGCCAATGTGCATGTGTTGTCTGAGGTATAAATTACACGCACATTACCAAGAATCAGATTCTAAGATCACAATATAACCACAGTTTGTTAGCAGAAACATTAACTATTTGGATAAAAATGATGCATATTGATCAATTGTGTCCCAATATAATAAGAAGAGCCTGTTACCTAGCAAAGTCCTGTTACTGAACGCATATTTGATCTGATCACATCCACATGCAGGTACAATCATTAGCAGAAGTAATGTACTCCAAGACTCTGAAATGTTACTTATAACACTATGACTCTAACGTAGTGTAAAAGATTATACCTCAGTTGCTTCATTCCCATCCTTGTGTATTTTTGTGGGTTCTTGATATTGAGGTTTGGTCTCTTTGAGTTTTTCAGTAGCCATCAGTTTTTCATAGGCCATAACAATTATGCCTAGGAATAGAGATGCTAAGTAGAAGGCAAACCAAAAACTGACTACAATGAAAAATATCATGTAGCTCTTGCCTGAAGCATAAAGTATCTAAAGAGAAAAAGAAACAGGACAAAACGGAAAATGTTACTTATCTTTCTGAATTCTTTGGATTTTAAATGGATAATGAAATTTGTTATAAAAATAATTTAGTCATAAATGCTACGCAATCATAAGACAGTTTAAATCTTCAGATTCTACCTGAAATTAAAAAAAAAAAAAACTCTTGAGAGTAGAGAGATGGATTAGGGTTAAATCTTTTGCCTCACAAGCAAAGAACCAGGCACAAGCTGGAGTTCCAGCCCCGGAAAGTGGAGCCTGGGAAACCACAGACCAAAGCAAAAAAAGCAAAAGCAAGCAAAGCAATCCAGGATGACTCCAGATGATACCCTTGGGTTTCCACAGACACATACACACACATACACTCAAGAGTTCTTTGGTATACATACACGTACACAACACACATGGATGTGTGAGTGCATGTATACATGTGCAAAAAAATCTTCAAATACAGACATCTATGCAATGTATAATAGACATTATACAAAACCAGGAGATGATATCAGAAATTTAATAAATTTAATGTCAGGATTTTGATTGTATGTCTTCATTACCAGAGCATATAACTGAAGGAAAAATTTATTCTTTAATAAAAAGATAGACAGTCGATAGAGAAATTATTTTCTTTCTTTAAATATAAGGATATAAGTAAGAGGTCATTGTAAAGATGATTTTTCCACTAATTGTTGATTTATGTAAAATCTCATGGTGGGAATCAGGGACATTTCTAAACAGTTCAGAATACTTGTTCGTGTAAAAGTTTTTAGAAAATTCTAGTAATAAGTCAAATTGACATTTCTGATGTAATTCCAAATAGAATTATTTATGGATAGATGAATGTAGAATTTTAGATTTACGAACTGAGCATGACTAGCTTTGATTTCATAATTATATGTGCTAGGTCAGGAAAATTAGAGATTTGGAAATCTGAGTAGAAAGTCATACAGATTTAGGTTCATTGATAATTGCATAAGAAAAAAATTCAAGGAAACAAATGAGACTGGATATAATTCTTAATCTTCTATTCACATCTATGAAAATATGCTATCCACAGAAAACTCTCTAGAGGTAAACAAAATGGAGATGCTCAGAGGATGATAATGGAAGCTTGAATATAGCCCACACCTGGACATGCCCAATCATGTCACCTTTTTTCATCAGTGCAGAGAAAGGATTGACTTTAGGTACTAATCAGAAAGTTTTCTAGCTCTGTTCTGTGTGCATAAAAAGGAAGACCGCCATTAGAATAGAAATTATGTAGTCCACATATCCCATTTTATTGTTGCCTTACTCAACATTGAGAATAGTTTGCCTCCTGGGGAAGAAAATTGTTGAACTAAGGTAAACGATAGTCCCTCACCAGAAAGTAGAATGCACTGACTTGTAGGGACCTTATGGCCAACTCTGATAATAGTTTAGGTGCTCAATAGGAAATACTAACTTGGAAATATGACAGAAGAAACCTTGAATTTTGGCAGAGGTTAACAAATGCATGGAAATAAGGGATCACAAGGAACATTCATTTATAGAATTTTTTCCTCAAATAAAACTGATTGTAATTTAAAATGCACATACAAATCAAAATTAATTTCATGGAAAATTAAAAACATTTTAAAATGAGCATAAGGAAGCCAGAGAATTATAAAAAATCTATTACTGTTATGAAAAACTGATGCTTTCCAATATATTAGGAAATAGTCATGTAAATATTAGCAAATCAAAATTAGATAAATTTATATAAATAAAAATATACCATATGCAATATTTTTATTAATTACTTTTTATTCAAAATCTCTAGTAGATAAATGTATAAATTTGAAGATGCTACCCAATCCATGTAACCCTTAGTTTCCTGTATAAAAAGTAGGTATACAGAGGGTCTTAACCTCCACATGGGGTTTGAATCGGTAAGTTACATTGAAACATTAAAAATGCATTTAGTAGCCTGACCATGGAAATCATTGCTTAGCTAGACAGTATATCCCCTATAGAATGGGTTATTTCCACTGAGAGCGCCTGTATGATGGACACTGAGGTTGCTGTCACTGCCGAGTATGAAGAAAAATATCACACTGTAAGGGAAAGTATGAGCATTCAAAAGCTGAAGTATGGTTTTTATTGAATGCATATCACTTTGGAACTAGTATAAACTAACAATTCGCAAGTGAAATCAATGCAGGCCAGGGCCTGTACTTTGATCTTGGGGACTTATTTTAAAGATTAAATATCACACTGAGAAGAACAGAACTGACAGGAAAGCCAGTGTGGAGCTTAACATAGATAATTGTGATACTTTCTTTCAGTGTTTATATTCTCAAAAAAACAATAGAGCAAATTGAATTATATTTCGCTAAGGGTTAATGTTAGATGGGGGAAGGGGAGCTACTTTCCTCAATGATTCACCCACTGATGATGAACATGATACATCATCCATGTTCCAGCAAATGCTCAGGCATATGCCAGTACAGGCAATCCAGATTTGTCACAAATGCAGAAAAACATAAAAGTAGGAGGGGGAATGATGAGAAAGAAGAAAGTAGTTAGTGGGGAAAAGAAGGAACATATGATTGGATCCCAAGGGATGAAATGATATGGACTCATTGTATCTATACATGTAACTGTCAAAGAATAAATATAAGTTTACAGAAAATATTGTGTTCTTACCTGATGATATAATGCTTCAGGGTAATCCTGTGTCATTAATCGAAATAGGGCAAGTAAGGCCCAGCCAAAATTGTCAAAACTTGTGAAGCCATGGTCAGGATTTTGGCCTTGTTTCACACACATATATCCTTCAGGACACAGGCTAAAGAAAACAAAGGGAAAAAAACCTGACTACCATTAGGAAATGTGCCAAATCATGAATATTGTACATCTGCCCATTAACAGTGCAGGAGGAGTTTATATTGCCCAAATTAGTGTTTTCTCCAAAATTTTACAGAAGAAACATTAAAAAATGACCTAGATTTCAAGCTGATACATTTGAAAAATGTTAAGCAAAAATTATAAGGGTTCCACTAGAACTAGTTAGTAAGATCTTACTATTAAAGACATAACAAATCTTGGTCTCAGGACTCATAGAAATTGAGCTGGAATTTTGCTGGAAGCTTCCTCCCTGTTGACTGGTTCACATAGTGCTGGAATACACTGTGCATGCTGCTGGGGAAGAATTATCATCAACAACCTTAATCAACTGTGAACCCTGTTGCAGGAAACACAGGCAAGATAAGCTCACTGGTCCAACAGTGACAAGTGTGTGATAGGGATCTCCAACACCTTCTGCTGAATTGGTCCTAACTTCACAGAAGAGATTTATATCCAGTTCTGTAACCTAGCTAGAAGTCCGGTGTCTGCCATAGATCCTAGCTGGGAAGCACTGTCATTTACTAAATAAATATGTGTCTGTCAAATTTCCTTCTAAAAATGTTTATACCTGTAGATTAGTATTGCTGTTAACTTTGGTCAAAAACTTTTTTATGAGTCTCTACAGTTGTACAGACTTATAGATAAAATAGATGACTGGTGAGAGCACAGCCACAAAGGGTGCTGTTGGGCCCACCCAGGATTTGCCCCAGGACATGGCCGAGCACATGGGACTAAAGATGGCGCTGAGAGCAAGGGTCTTGGGCTGACTCTGATCACTTCATAGAGAGCCCTAATTGGCTTTTAGGTATCTACTTGCCTCCTGTGCTGATTGACATTAAACTTGACCATTAGCAACTGTAGGATGTGTTGACCTTTAACACAATTGGATGCCCATTTGGCGCCTTGTGGGTTTTTGTCTATTTAAGCTCTGTTTCTCCCCCCAATAAACTTGAGATCTGCTGAAGATCAGACAGACTCCCCGTTCTGCAACCGAGTCTCTGGGGAATGGAGGCGGAGGTGGGATTGGCCTCTTTGTCAACGCAGCCAGCAGCTGTGTAATAGTGTAATAGAGCATGTGAATGAGTGTGTGAGTGGGCTGAAACACGCCACGCCTTGGGTGAGTGGACACTACAGGGTGCATCTAAAACACCCCTTCAGATCTAAGGGAACATCACTAAGAAGAGGAAGAAAGAATATGAGACCAGGGACAGACAGGGGAATTTCTTGAAATGATAACGTCTGAGCATGACTGTTATGCTCTTGAACCCACAACAGCTGCGGTTATCTGCATCAAATTTCAGTAAGATGGTGCCTCTCAACACCATGACATGGAAGGTAAAGTAGTTCATAGTACCCCACTCTTCCCTGAGAATTTGTACAGATAACTCTTTATGTGGGAGGGAGAGACACTCTTCCATTGTGTAGACATTGAATCCTGTGAAAAAATTCCCACCCATGCTGCAGTAACAATGTAACCCAATGTAACAATTCTAATGAAACCAGGAAAAGATGTGAGAATAGAAGGCACTCTAGCTGGAAAGAGGAAGGGGATGGTAGGAGCAAAAGGGCAAAAGTAGCACAGGCAATGGGTACATAGAGTCAAGATTCATAAAAATGTATGAAAATGTCATAATAAATATAATTTACATAGGCTTTTAATAAAAGGGGTTCTAAAATGGCCTTTTATGAAACCTTTCTAAACACTGAATTATTTTTGTGGACAAAATTGTATATACTTATCATATATATCATGTTTTGAAATACATTATTGAAAGGGTAAATTGGGTAATTAATACATGATTCTTCACTTCCTTGCAAATTTTGTGGTAAAAGTGCTTAAAAATCTATTTTTGTTAATTTAAAATATTCAATATGTAGTAGTAACTGTATTTCTCTCTTAAAATAGAGTTGGAAAGTCTAAGGATACAAAAATAGACTACTTCTGGCATGCACATTAAAGGACTCTCTGGGGATTGGGGGGGAGGCACTGGGACATGGGGAGGGAAGGGTGAGGGGAGGGGGAGCAGGGGGTTCGGGGGGGAGGAGAGGGAGGGAGGGAACTGGTGTACCTATTAAGTTTGTATGAGCAGAAATAATAATAAAAATGTTTAAAAAAACAAACAAAGGTAGACTACTTATAACAGATGTGAATCCCTGAGTTCAGCCCCTATCATTGCAAAAGAAAGTAAATAAATAAATAAATAAATAAATAAATAAACAGAGAAAAAGAAAAAAGGGGAAATATCTGAATACCATGGTGAAAATATAACTGTTAAAAATAACACTTAAATATAGCTCCAATATTTGTGGACTTACTTTTCTAATATCTCACCTCAAGAGTCGGTTCCCATTATTTAAGGGTGAGAAAACATTTGTCACATCAATAATTGAAAAGCAGTGCTTGCACTTGAGGAAGGAGAGTAAATTAAATATTGATTTCTTTCATTTTCAGAGAATTCTCAAAGTTATTTATGGGGAATCTTGAGTGATGTGGTTGATTATTACAGCTGCTACCCTCTCATTATATTTCCTTCTATCAAGGCTTTTTGCAGATCCTGTCCACATTATTTTGGGATTGGTCATGCCATGTATCTTTTAGAACAAGTCGTGGTTTGAAGAACAGTTCATGCTCTGTAGCCTGTAGGTCACTGAAGAATCCCACAGATGAATGCTTGCTATTGTATTAATTTATGAATGTTTAAGTGTAGTTTATCATGCTACAATCACTACATCAGTGTTTTCCTTCTTGTGTCCTGAATTTTCATAGCATGATACCCTCAAAATGAATCTAAGTCCTATCTGAGGTTGAGTATACATACGGGGTAACTGAGGTAGGTTGTAGTAGATACAAAGACATGAGTTCATAAGTTGGATATGAGGACAGAATGGCCTTGCATAAGTTGGGCTAAAGGTCTGAGTTATGTGATAAAATGTTCAAGTCATCAGAATGTAAGTAAACTGTGTGATTACTACTCCTTGGTACTTCTTATCAACCCTGAGTAAAAGAACCCAAGAAAAACCTGAGAAAATGGATGAATGTCACATCCTCATAAAGGAGCATAATATTACAGGGCAGTTACAAAGGTCCATGTGGCTTAGTTGCCTCTTGCTTCTAATTTCTTATTTATTCTATGAGAAATATATAGCACTTAGAACACAAGAGAGTTTTTATGTTACTAGATAAGTATTTATTAGTAGTGTTATGAAAATAATTTTATCAATCTGAATTATAGTCATTAAAGGCACACAAGACATTGAATAAATGAAGCAACAACAGCCTGGCCATTATACTTCTATCTAAAGCTTTTACTCAAAGAATGAATTTATATTATCTTTCTTGACAATTATGGAAAAAAAACTGAAAACAAGTCAGGTTATTGATGGAGATCTAGCTCCTTTACACTGAATAAATCACTTATTAGTCTATTGCTTTTATGTAAAATGAAATTAATACTGCCCCATACTGTACACTTCTGCTATGGTCAAAATTCATATATTAGAATTCTAATTTCTGGGTGATGGTATAGGAGGTGAAGTTTTCAGTTATGGATTGTGGCAGAATGAAGTCTTGCACTGTGACTTATGTTCCTACAGAAGAGGTTGGACAGACCCCACTCCCCTTTTGCTATATGAAAACATAGTTAAAAAGCCAAGCCTCAACAATCATTTTTCTAGTCCTGTGATAAAATTTCACATTTTCTAGCCCTTGGATGAATTTTCATGCTTGCCTAAATATCAGATATGAATTTCTGCTGCTTATAACCCTTATATGTATGAGATTTTGTTATAAGGTTCCAAGCACAGGAAGACAACTTTTCAGCATGGATTTGATAACAAAATGAGTTAAATAATTAAGGGGCATTGATAGTAAAAAGAAAAATCATTCAACAAGTGTGATTGCTGAGTGATAATGACTTGGTAGAAAAAAAGTTCATCTACTTACCCAGCGTCAGTTTTATTGCCACAAAGGAGAGCAAAGCTTTCTCCTTCCAGGTAGTAAAAGTTTTCTCTTTCTGAAAAACAGGAAAGAAACAATGTGCTGTATTTCATTTTAATTCAACAGCATGGAGTCCATTTGGATCTCCACAAAAGATGAATATCTTTTTTGCAGCTGAGAAAAACTGAGCGAACTCTTGGCCTCTACCCCTACCATCTGAAATTCATCCCAAGGGTCTTTGGAAATGTAGATTTTTCACATTCATAAACCTCAAAAGGCTTAGTATAGAAGAGGAAGAAACACTTCAAAATTAGAGTTTGGGAAAATGAAGAAAACAGTCAGGTATAAAAAATGTACCTCTAAAGGAAAAAGTTCCAAGACTGTTTTGAAAGCTGAAGACCTGGTTTTCCAAGGTTTGTTCCTAATGACCAGCCAGAGCAAGAGCCTGCCATCATCTATCTGTCTTTCTGCCTGGAAGCTGGTTCTTCGAACTGAGTATTCAAGACGTGGCATGACAATTAGACTGAAGATGCTCATGTAAACTTTCTGTAATTTCATGTCATTTAAGCAAATAGAATAGAGATGGACAAATATCAAAACTGCATTCTTTAAAAAAGTATGTCTATAATATTGTGCCTTAACAAAGAGAGGAAGAACTTAGGTTCATTTTTATACCTAGTAATAGCCAGTAAGTAAAAAAATGCTTATTTTTAAACAGCATAATTTTGTTACAGTGTTAAAGAAACTCATAGGTATTACATCCTGGATTTAATGTCGTCAATGTCTTTGTCATCAATGTTAGACATAGTAATATGATGTGGACACATATGAAAATAAAATGTTTCTCAAGTTCATGGATGAATTGTTTTGCATTAATTGTATCACAATTGTAACTACAAACAGTGAGCTAAAGAATGATAAACATTAAGATCTAAGAAATTCATTAAGTCTGCATAAAATTTATTAATGTGCCTCTGTGTGTATGCATATGTGTGTGTGTGTGTGTGTGTGTGTGTGTGTGTGTGTATGTGTGTGTGTATACACATGTATGTAGGCCTGAGGTTGAGATGAGGAATCATTCTCCAACACTCTTAAACTTTATTACTTTGAGGAAAGATTTTTAATCAAAGCCAGAGCTCATCACCAGTTCTAGTCTAGCTTCACTGTGAAGCTTGCATCAGTGATTCCCAGTCTCTACTTTCTGATGCTTGTGCCTCTATCCAGCCTATAGCATATTATTTCTAATTATTGAAAATGTGATTTTAGAAACTATTGTCAAAAGAAGACCTAATATGTGAAGAAGATCAAATAAAACTTCGTCTGTGGTAAAAGGGAACAGAGAGAGTTTTAAGGAAGGGTGAATTCAATTAGAAATCCAATTTTATTTCTCTGTAGCTTACTACCCTGGAATATCATTTAATTTTTCTGTATCCCTCTTCAAGAGTTATGACTCCTCTGAAAAGAGAAAGTGAAAATATGAGATTAAGCATGTGAAGTACTTGTGTATAATCAATGTTGTTTCTACTGCTATTTCATAATTAGAATATTTTATGACCCAATAATGTAGAACTGAAAATAAGATTTATTGTATTAATTTTTAATCTCATTTCAGAAAGTTAGGATGAGTGCTCTTTAGACTCTCTCTGAAGAAAGTATAGATAAAATTTTCATGTTTTAGCAAGACAATATTTAACAAATGTCTATTCCCCTGATTTGCTTTGTAAAAACTAGATAGCTTTCTGTCTTGGTTTAAAAAAGTGGACCCAAACTAGCTCCTGATTATAGTGTTCTCATTTCTGTCACCATAACTCATCTTTAGAATTTTACTGTTGACACAGACAGCAAGCTGCTTTTACCTGACGTCAAATACTGGCTTCCAGTTCTGTTGTGCAGGGTTTCATTTTCATTTTCTGGGGGCCATCGCAAACATTTATGCTTTAGGTTGCCCATGAAGAGCCCCATTCCAATTAGAGAAAATACACTCAGGCAAAACAGAGTTAGGGCAATGGCTCCAAACAGTTTCTTCACACATTGAGCGAGGAACCTTGTATGAGACTGCAGACCTGGAAAGAGAAAGGCATACTTTTGACTTTAAAAAAAAAAAAAGAAAGAAAATCTCAATGTAGAGAACCTATACCAAATCTCAGTCCAACTTCTACTCTCATGAAGTTAGTAAATTGGTATCTATCAATCTAATTTCCACTACCAGAGTCTAATACGAAAAGTGCTCAAGTTTAGCAGGATGACTTCTCCACAGGTGCTGCTTCTCTTTCACTACAGTCTTTTGCAATACTTTCATTCTTCAATGCTTAATGATGTTCTATAAAATAATTACATGTATCCTTTACTAGTACTTTTCTACTATACTGATAGACAGATAAATACTTTTCCACTTTAAATGTTTCCTCTATTTAAAGAATTTTTTAAATCCCAGGACAACTTTGGAAAACCTGCCATTTACACTTATCCTTGTGTCTTTATATCTTTAATGGTTGCCAACTACCCTTAAAATGAAGATTAATTTTTCTCTCTTTAACCAATCCACCTCATTCTTAGTTAATACAAAACTATAGTCTTCCTTTAATTTTGCTTGATGAATTGTCAATACATGTCATTGTTACTGTTACCATTCAATATTCACCTGCATTATTATAGTTTGTATCAGTTTTTATTTCCAATCTCTCTATATGTAACCTGCCTGTCTATATTAGATTATTTTTAATCTTCTCCCTGAAAAAATATAGTTTTTTTGACTACAAAAAAACCCTGGTGGTTTCTTTTGATAGTTCCCATCCTTAAATAAATCTTTGTGAAAGAGAATAACACTTTTTTTTAATGCTTCTCTTTCTGTGTTGTAAGAAAAATCCATATGACTGGCATGTGTCCTGTTTCATCTCCCTGGGAAGACACATGGAGGTATCTCCACCAGTCTATCTGTCCCCAACTCTAGTGGATATATTTCTCTTGTATTAAATAAAGATTCATTCATTTGTCTTATCTTGCTTATGTCAGATGATGGACACAGTGAAATTTATGTCCCTACAGGTTTTAGGGAACTGGAGCAGAACTCCTTGGTTTCTTCACTGGGTTTGATGAAACTGTCACACTACAGATCATTTTTCTTAATTTGTTCATGGAGTTAGGCTTCAGGAATGCTAGAAGTTGTCTTCATAGGGGGATAAATTTCATTTTATAAATCCTTCACCTTTATTTTTAATTTGCCTCACCGATTTAAGTCATACTGGACTCCGAGTATGTAGTGTGTGTACTTCTGACCTCATATAGTGACTCAGATTCATTCCCAGTCTCTCACAGAAATCAATTCCTCATGTAGTCCCCCTCAAAAAAAGAGTTAATAAGAAATTCTTTTGATGGGCAGTCCTGGTAGTTTATAAGTAATTTAAGTGGAGTTAAGCAAAGGAGATTGCCTTGGGGTTTTTTTAATATGTACTTCTGAGTGTAAACAAACATTTAGGATCAGTGTGCTTAACTTTAAAGTTAAAGATTTATACCTCCGTACATGTGGATAGATTTAAGTGTCCTGTTTTGATACTAATTTTGAAAGTTATATGACATGATAAAAATGATTATATGCGAAATTAAAAAAGAAATGTTGAGAGATTCTCTCCCTTCCATTTATAGTTATAAGTAAGATCTACTACGGGATCCCAAGACCAAGACCATGTTGAACCACAGCTAGTCTTTCCCATTGCCTTCATGTAGACCAGGCCAATCTAGATCTTTGGTCTCTTGAACCTGTAAGTGTCAGAAAGCCCCTTTGTTCTCTGGAGCAGAAATGCCTTTCATTTCAGGATTGAATAGAACAGTCTGTGGTGCAATATAATAAATCTTCCAATAGCAAGATTTGAAGGGTTTTTAAAGGAAAGCTCTTTCTCTCTCTCTCCCTTTGAATTACTATGTGGTGGTTGGTTTCAGCAATAATAATTGAGACTTGAGCTTGTGAAAACTTACTTAGTTAAGAAAAGCCTCTGAGTTAGCCTGTAGGAGATTATTTAATTGATTTGGGAAAACAAGACTATAGAAGATTTGCAATTGCTATTGCTTGTGGATAAGATGTTGAGAGAATTGGTTGTCCTTGGCAGACTGGCAAGTGAGAAATCATGCCCTTTTCTCAGTTCTCATATCTTGTGATCAGTGTCCCTGAGCCTTTGCTGGTAATTCTTGGTCTCCTAAATTATCTGGGTCATGTACATATCACAGCAATGGAAGAGTAAGACACTCATCCCAATTGGACTCTGTATGGCCATGGTGCCCTCTTTGACACTCTTCCACTGCAAGGCTTCACCAAGGTTGTCAATGATATGTGCTACAACTCTCCTAATAATATTCTTCTGAAACATAATAACATATCATGCTTTTATATGAACCAGCAATGTTTAGCATAAACTATGAGCACAATCTACACACCTCATTTTTGATCTATTACATTCGCCTATGAGTTTCTTCATACAGAACAATCTCATCATAACTTCTGACTTATAAGAGCCCAAATGAATCTAAATAACATTGTTCTTTATGATTGTTTTGTCCATTCAGAACAACACACTAGAAGGTGTAGGTGGGCCTCATTCAGGACTTTTTAGCACATGGGGTTTGCACTTCTAATCATGATATGTAAAGAAGACATGTTATTGTATGTATTAATCTCTCCTGGATTGTCATGCCTGGATTGTCAGGCCAGACATCTATCTCCACTTTCGGTTTCCACACTCCTAAGGGAATTTCAAAATTTGTCTGTGGTATGTGAAAATAATTAAAGGAAAAGCATAATTGATAAATTTTTTGTATTGCAAGTACTATTACTACATAACATAAAAAGCAATCAAGTGACAAGTGGATTTAAAGCTCTGATTCTTCATTGGCTTTACATTAGAAACTGTTTCATTTGCCATCTCTGAACAATAAGAGAGGTCACATGAATAGAGGGAAACGCATTAAACACATTGAAGAAACCAAATACCTTGTATTTCTTACCTTGGTTTAAAGGAATGATTTTCAAAATTCTCAAAGTTCTTATAACTCTGAGCAATTGAAAGGCTCTTACAGGTGGATACCTTAATATGAGCCTGTGGAAGGAAATTAAAATTAGTTAGAAGTCATATTGAGCCAATGTTGCAATTTTTGAAAGTTATTTTTAAAAATTATTTCTTGGAATTTCCCTTGTTCATATCTATCCATTCTTGAAATGATTTCACTATTCGCAGAAAGACAAAGGTTTCTCAGAGCAAAGTGGCCAGGTAAACATTAATCTACAAGCTTTGATTGTAAGTTTTAATGGTTTGATGTAAATGTTCTTTATTCCATGTAAAATAGTTTATATCATGCTCAAAAACTTTATCTCATTAGAAAATTAGCAAAATATGAAAAATTAGAAACTCTTTTATTACATCAGGGATGTGATTATTGATTTTTCTATGATGTGGTGATATTTGCTAAGAATATACCATTATGGTTAGACTTGGTGGTGCATAATGTTAATCCCTAGGGAGTTGTAGGCAGCATAATTATAAGTTTAAGGCCATCCAGTGCTAAATACCTTTTCTTAGAAAAAAAAATATATATATTTGTGGTTTATCACATGGATTCCATGAGTGTGGGAAAAATGAAAAAGGAGAAGTACACATTATGCATCAAATTGAAGCAAATTTAAAAGAAGAAAATGTACCTTCAAAATTCAACAAGTTCTCTATCTCTTTATGTTTCCTTTCGAATCAGTGAATTAGTTTTCTGAAAGACTCGTGAGGTAGTGCTGATGAGGATGATGGATGGTGGAGGTAGTGATGATGCCGGTAAGCACATGTCTGTGTGATGGTGGAACACGGCGAGCCAGGACATACGTGTGGTGAGGGTCCCTGCTTTGTTTTAGGTGACCTTCGTAGCATTGACACGTCTCCACCTCCTGCATGATTTGCAAATATCCTTAACTTGTCTTAGCACAGTTCCCTCTGTTGTAAAGTAGGGACAGTGTTCAGAATTCAAGTACTTTTGTGGAAAGTAAAGAAGGCAATGTGTTAAAAGTTAGTGGGGTGCTCCTAGCACCTAGTGAGGCCTCTTTCAGTTTTACACAGGCTACCAAGCATTCTCTAGCAGTTGTAAGAACAGCACAAACAGTGGTGGTAATGATGGAAATAGGAACGATGGTAATTGCAATGATACCAGCTATATGATTCTGTTCCCATACCATAGGCATATATAATTGGATTCAAGGTAGAGAGTGTACTCAAATTTTAACATTAAATATCAGTGTTTTAAGATTAAAATATTATTAGAGTAGGAGAAACAAATGTAGATGAGGGTTTCCTGCTTATTTTATGTTTCTTGCTTTTGACATTTTCATGTGTTATACATTTTTGTGAAGATTATTTTTAATGAAAGTGATTAAAACTATTAACATTCATATTTTAGGAAGAATGAGTGACACACTTAAAATTTCTTATTGTGTTGCTTAAGAGTCAATACCTTGGTTCAAATAATTGCTTTCTGTATTTCATTGCAGATAAAGTTTGCAGTCTGCTTCATGAAACTTAATTTTTACAGGACACAAACACCAAACCAAAGTAAACAGAAAATTAAATACAATAAACTTATGATACTAATGCAATTTTTGGCATGTGTGTGCATGTGCGTGTGTGTGTGTGTGTGTGTGTGTGTGCGTGCACGTGTGCAAGAAGAAACTTGATGTGTGTACCTGTAGAGCCCAAGAGTGGCGTGGGGAATCATCCTGTTTTGCTCTCTTTCCTTATTACTTTGGTCTTGGGTTTCTCAGGCCTTGTCTTCCAGACCTGGAAGTTCGTTCCAAGTATGGAATGCAAACTAAAGTTCATTGGCTTGTAAGGTAAAGATTTTAACTCCTGAGCCATTTTTTTCAGCCCAACAAATCACCATTTTAAATGTCTCAGAAAGAAAACCCAGGTGCTTTCTTAGGAACAGTTTTCAACATTAATTGCTAAAGAAACGATATTTTAACAGGATTTTGATATCATTAATCATTCCCGTATACACAAAACTATTCAATCAATAGAAGCCTTGAAAAGATAATCATAAAATAATTACTATTGTATACAACATTCCACAATATGAGCATTTAAATACCTTATTCAGCTTTGTAGCATATTTACTGGTCTCCAGACATGCAGCTAAATGAAATGATTGTTGAAGACTGAACAGAAAATATCCTGGGACCATTGCCTAAATTTCCAGAATATCCTATATTCAGCAATAATATAATTACAATGAACACTTCTGAGATGTGTGACTTTTGCTTAAGACAGAAAACTACCCTTCATTTCCCTTTCACTGGATATTTTGTAGATCAATCCAGTGATAACTTTTTGGCACTCACCTTGACTCTGACTTATGGAGTATTCTTAAATTAGAAATGCTGCAAGCAAAAATCTTTGCACATCTAATTTTGTTAAAAAATAAACATACTCACATAGCAAAAGATTAAGAGGTTTGTAACTGGAAACACTACTCACTCAAGCAAAGTTACACTGAAATCAAGCCAGTTCCATAGATCCCCAAGGAAAGAAAAAGATCCTGCCCAGACACCTCTTGCAGTAACTTTTATGAATATTTCAAATGTATAAATTCCAAGCAAAATATTCCTGCAGAAAAAATAATCATATTATAAATGAGGTACTGTATTTTCAACTGATAGCTGACTGAAATTTTAAAATAACTTCATAAAGTTTAACACAAATCTTTTTGGTAGACTAAAAAAAATAGTAAATTGACAACAGTCTAACAAACTGTGCCCCTTGAACCTGAGCACAGAACTGTAAACAAGGCTCCTATGATGTCACGTGGCAACATTAACCACATGCTTTGAGACTTCTTTGAATAAGCCCTAAATCAGAGATCATAGTCTTTTATATTGTTTAGGTAAGTTATGAAAACATAGAATATCAAATATACTCTACATGGGTCACAATAATTAATTAAAGGAGTGTAAACAAGTGCCAAAACTATACATGTTTAATTTATACATAGATTACATGCATATACACATAACAAACACACACATGTGAAGAGCATGCACTTGCACAAGGCACACATTTCACAAAGCACACACAGATACATATGTGGGACACATGCAGTACACACACAGTACATGCCTACATGCACAAAGTGTATGACACACACATATACATACACTCAAACAATACATGCTCACATAGCATCTGCACACACACTATTTTTTAAATATTTTTGTTCTTCGAAGGGTGTATATACAGATACAATTAGTTTGGCTGTTTTCATCACCTAATACTCATTCTTCATCTTTCTTCCCATCCCACCATATTGATTTTTCCCCTGCAGCCAGTCTCCCTCCCACTCTCCTGTCCCTCTGCATTTGTGATCCATCATACCTCCTTTAGGACGTCTGCATCAACAAATGACTGCACACACACTGGAGCGTGAAAGGACCACTAGACACTAACTTTTAATGAATCTTTGCATCCTTGTTGTCTACTACAAATCTTAAGCATTTGTATTATGTTAATAGTTTCTTGAGAAATTAAAAATTTAAATCTGAAGATCAAGTGTGGTGGTAACAGTCAGTATTTCAGAACTCAAATGGAAGAAACAGGAGGACAATGTTTCCAGGGTAAATATGGGTTATATAGAAAAACCACAACTCAAATGAAGATAGTCACAAAAGCTAGCCATAATGAAAGGAAAAAAATCCTAAAACTGATGAATTCTATGTGTTTATGTTTGCCTTTCTTTTGAAAATTCATTGATATTACATGTTTGAAACTATACTATATCATGTGAATATACCATAATATATCTAGAGATATAAAGTTGCGTGATTCAATCTGTAACATATTATGCAATTTAATATAATACAATAAATCTGAAAAATGCTACAAATTAAAATGTAATTAATTATAGAAGAGATGGTATTATATACAATGAGGACACAAAACTTACCATACTATAAATATCCATTCTGGTAAATTACTCATGGACAAAAACACGCAGTCAGTAAGGACACTCAACAAAATTAGCAGCCGGAACCAGGTAACTTATAGTCAAGGAATAATGGAAGACAAACAATATGGAATATAGCTATTCCTATAATTAATTGTTATAAATACAAGGGGTAAAATATATTTTGAACAGTGAAAAAAACTTTTAGAAAGCAATGTAGGTTGACATTTACTCAATGTATTAGAAAAATATATTTTGTATGTGTTTTGACACGTGTCAAATTTGAGAGTAAGGCAAAGTTCTGCTGCAATGGCTGAATAATAGAATTGTGCTTCTGTATTAGCACAAGATATCAAGCACCTTTAGAAAAGGATATGGATGGATCAAAACCTTGATGGTCGTTCTTCTAATAGTATTGAAAGGAGACAATGTACCTATGATGGAAGCTGCATTGAACCTGAAGATTATTCTATTTTTATTTAACACCATGAAAGTCTGTAAGAAACAAGCAAAAGACTTAAAAAATACAGAACAATGCAAGTTACTGCCAATGATAACATTATGAATTCTGTAGTACTTTTGTTGTTTTGATATTTATTTGTAACTACATGTAAAAGGATGACATTTTTTTTCCATTCATACTTAAGCTTATCTACTTATTTTTATTTTTGCTTTACAAAGATAGACTTTTTATAGATAATTGAAGTGATTGTTATAGCATTTCAATACACTGGATGCTTTTTAATATTCCCACATTTGACATGCTCTGATATAAAATTAACTTTTTACATCACTGGGCTCAGAGATATAGACCCTCTGGTATTTTTCAATGCATTTCCATGCACCATCCAAATGGAAAGTTCTTATTACGCTACTTCTGTGGATATCCACTGAGGTAATATTTACAAAAAATACTTTCATAATTATAAGACTGTGAATTATTGGCTCTATTATTGTACGTATTTCCTCAATTTCACATTAAATACAAAGAGAAAAAAATATACTGACTAGAGCCAAAACAAATGATCTGACTGTCTGAACAGATCTTTCCATCACATTTTACCAAAACAATTATAAACCTTACGGAAAGTGAGCATGTGTGACATTGCGAAGGACTGTAATATTTTTTAATTTTTTTAATGTTGAAATTATTTTATTAATTTTGTGCTTATTTATTTCTATGCTATTTTAAAAGAATAAGCTGAGTAATTGAAGTATTAAACCTTGTGATATCATCAAAATAATTCATGCATGGAGTTATTTTTGCAATTTTTACTCAGTGAATTTCATGCAAGTTAGAACATGAATAACTATAGAGTTTGATTTGTTTTTTCAAATATATGTTTTTTTCGTCATCAATAACAAAGTTACAGGTCCACCATTCCTATAAACACTACAGAGTACTCAGATAATGGTTACATTGTTGCAGATATACCTAAGATCATGGCTCCTATCAACTATTATGATACTACCCCACCAAAAAACTAAGTGTGAAAATGGCTCAGATGGACTTAACATAAATGACAGCTGACATTCTCAAGATTATGCAGCTCATGCTTTTTTGCCAAGAAAGGAAGCAGAGTCACAGTTATACAATAAAATATTCATGTTTTGTTCATTCAATTTAATCCCACCATAATTTCAATGAATATTACACAAAAAAGCAACTTTGCTATTGCCTAATCCCAAGTTTTATGCACTTTCTACTTACTCAGTTTTGGTCAAAGACACCATCACTCTTCTGAGTTATAAACCTTGACACTGTTCATTTATCACATCCTGCAGTGAATTCCTTCTCGTTTGTTCACTGCTTCTCCTAAAATGCTATAGGAATTTGGGTCTTTAGATCATAGAATTCTCTCTCTCTCTCTCTCTCTCTCTCTCTCTCTCTCTCCTTCCCTTCTTCTCTCTTTCCCTTTCCTCCTCTCTTTTGTTTCCTCCTCTAGATTCTCGCTCTGTAATTTAGCAAGCTGCTAGCTTGGCTGTGTTTAGGTGAAGCTGAGAAGGTGAACTCATCTTACCTATCAGTCCTTTCACCACCAATGTGATCCATGCTGATATTTCCATTAGCTCATTTTCCTCAAGCTGTGTTTCCTGTAATAGCATGAACCCCTTTTTTCCCACTATGGAATAAATCTTGGCTCTTTCATGTCCATAAAACATTCTCTCCTAGTTTTATTAAAACTTGAAATATTCTAAAGCTGGAACTCAAATTTTACTTTTAAAACAACAGTCCCTCTGGCTTCCTAAGTCCATGAAGATTCTCTTCTTTTCTGTCAAAAATTGTTCTCCTACATATTTGTTCTGGGTTGAACATAAAAATATTTGTAGGTATCTCAATTTTATTTTATTTTGAAGGAAAAACAAGGTGTATGAATTATGTATGCATTAATATGAATCTATTAATTAGTGAACAGAATAAAATGCAGGTTGGATTTATCTTTCAAGCTTATGATATGTTTATCAAGTTTAACATTACTAGACTATATCCAGAGTCTAGACATTTTGTTATTAATATGAAGTTCATAACCTCAAGAAACCAATCAGCATGCTTCCATAAAAGTATTTGTGTTAAAGAATATCAGTACACATGCATTATTAATAAGAAAAGCATCCAAAACAAACTATGCAATCAGATATCACAGCAGTTTTCATAACTTTCCTAAAAAGGTGTGTCTGCAAATAAAATGGATGTTGCAATAGTTCTTTATTTCGTTTTCATTTCTCTTTATGTCTCATCTCAATCAACTTTATGCTAGAAAATAAAACATTTGAAATGCAGTTGCTGCTGGAATGGCTGTCAGTCCTTACGTTTCTCTTCACATAGAAGTAAGGGTCCACATCTTCCAAGGGCTCTGCCACCATTGCTCCAGAAAAGGTCCCATAGGTGAATGGGAGCTCTCTGCCAACTTCCAGATCAGGATTTGGCTTCACATCTTCCTTTCATGTTCTTCATTGCATTTCTTAGCCATGTGTTGTTTTATAAGTTCAAGAGATTCTGGGGTGAAGGGGACAAGCCCCTTTGGTTCTGGAGATGTCAACATTTTGAACAGTGTACCTGTATGAAATTAAGGTACTTTAATTGTTTATAAAATTCGAGTATGTTACTAGACATTTAAGTGTACAGAAAGGAAAGGATACACAAAAAAGCAAAGACCAGCAAACTTAATAAGTCCATATAAAGAACACATTCCTAAATTTTTGCAGAAATCCTAGTTATCATGTATTTTATTTTACTTAATAGTATATTTCACATTCAATGTCATTTAATCTTTCCTTGGATATTTTAATTTTACCTATTTCTGGTCAAGTTCAATTATTTCACATGCCCTACACATGAGTCTCCTTTCTCATTTGTCTCTAAATTATCTCTATTCTTTCTAGGCCTTACTCTCCTTTTTATACTATTGATTACTTTCTTTAACTCGATTTTAGTATGGACTATTGTCATTATTTATTTTTAGTGATATTGATATCAAATCTATAGCCTTGGTCATGTTCATCAAGTCTTTACCAGTGAGCTAGATCTGAAGAAGTATGGTTCAAATTTTAATCAAAATTTTAACTCTGATACCCTTAGATTTCTACCTTTCCACACTATTATATACATATATTTATTAATCCACAAGTTGTATCACTGTCTGCATACCAACATTTGCTATCTAAGTAGATTTCCAAAATGAGTTCTTCCTCCAGATGTTTGTTTGGGGATTTTCCTAGGGCAGCCATTTAATGACTTAGTAGAAAGTATTGTCTTCTACAATGACTAGAGCCATTCTTTAGCATCTTAGTCATTATGAAAGTTTCATCTCCCTATTGTGGAATAAACAACTTAGGAGGATGAGAGTTTATTTTAGCTCATGACACCCAGTTATACTCATCAGTGTGGCAGGAGAGTTAGTTCATACAAGCATCAGGATCCCAGGGAACTGGCCGCACCAAGTCCACAACTGCTGACACAGGGGGCATTCTTTCTCGTTTATCAGTCCTCTCCATTTTATCCATCACCCCAAGGAATATTCCCACCCATTATGAGCTGAGGCTTCTAACATCAATTAGATAATCTCCTACAGACTAGCTCAGAAATTGCCTTAACTAAATAGTTCTTCACAAGTATACCTAAAGGCTCAGCTCTCAGTTAAATTGACATGTGTATATAACTAGTATAGCCGTTGTAAAAATAGAAACATAAATTCATGATTTACAAATTACTTAAGACATTTTTCTGTCATCAATCCCTTGCTACATGACACAATTTTCTTCTGATGATTTTTCCATTATAGCTTGCAATATTATTGATTTAAACATTGAACTGAAAGCTTCCATATTTGCAGTAAGGTATTCAGAATGCTTTAGCAATCACCATGTGTTTCAATTCTAGCCTTTTTCAATCCAACATGTAGGTCACTGAAGGCTGTGCTCATCAATATTCATCACTGATTCTTTGAAAAATTAGCTTACACAACAAAACTTGTTGCTTCTGGAATTTTTTTTTTTTTTTGCTAATTAATGACAATCCAATTCGTATGAAAATCTACGGATGTTGACTAATTGATTTCCTTTACATTTCTATTAAAAAGGAAGCCTCCTTTCTAATTTCATTAGTGCAGTTAATGATAAAATTTGTGTACTTAATACCTTACTTTATATTTTATCCTTTGTTAGGTTTTACTTGAACAGAAATCATACATATTCAAGGCTCAATTTTTATTACTATGCAAAATAAGTCAGTGCTATGTAACACATCACTTGCATATCAAAAAAATGAAAAAGAGTCAGTGAGATGGCCCAGCAGGAACAGAAATTTGCTGTGCAAACCTATTGACCCTAGTTCAATCTCCCAGAGCCTACATAGAGGTAGATGAACAGAGCTTACTTCCCAAAGTTGTCTTCTCATCTCTATTTGCATGATACAAGATGTGTGTCTGTGCATAGACACCAACATGCACATGCCTTACGCATACACACACAAACACAAACACACATATACATACACTCATACAAATAACCATAACAAATAACTAAAGTTTGCAAAACAAGACAAGCAAGTTGCATGAAGGGTATTGCAATTTGTCCACATGTTGCTGATAAATTCATGGCCAAACAGCTAAAGGAAACAATTCTCAGTGATGGTTCATAATCCACTTTGACTGGAGAGTTCATATCAATGTCAGAAACCCAAGGAATGAACCACACTCTATCTATAGGGATTGCTGAGCTAAACTAAAAGTCTTCTAGATAATGCTAAAGTATGTAAATTGCTGAAACAAACAACTTCCTCCATCTTATCTATCTGCCCAGAAAATGGTTCCACCTATTATGGACTGAATCCCAAATCAGCCATTCTCTTACAGACTTGCTTTTATGTCCCCTTCACTATCAATTCTTCACAGATATAACCAGTGCTTGGACTTCAATTGTCAAGTTGACACTTGTCAACTTGTACAACAGGAATAATAATCATTGTAAGAATCAGAATTCCACTGCTAATTTTTGTCAGAGATGAATGGGAACAATTTTAAACATGCACGAGAATGCCATTGACTCATACAGAGAAAACATAAAACACATACTTATGTTATGAATGTTCCCATGGGAAATATAAATGGAAAATCAAATACTAGTTTGACTGCTAATGTTTTCTTTCCTGAAATTGTAAGTCTTCTGAAATTTTTCTTGTTTTGCTTTCTTTCTTTTTGCTGCGTTCTTGCTTCACTCTCCCTGAAGTAGCTTCCTTTGTTTATGACTAAGAATGTTCTTGAATCAAAAATACATAGCTATGAATCTATGTGATTATTTTTAATTTATAGCTTAAAAACATACAAACAGAAAGATGTCCTCTTCTTCTGCTTCAGCATGTGGATTCACTTTTCCTTGAAAATAACTACTGGTCATCAAGAGGGACATTTGCACAGTAAGAGACCCAAGTCCTTCAGCAGATGGTTCAGAAATTAGGAATAGAGCAATTTTAAAGATAGAGTTATGAGCAGGAAACTTACCATGTGTCTAAATGGAGCTCTCTTCTCAGATAAATGTTATAAAAATGCAAAACTATTCACCTTAAAATTTATTTTCCAGATATCTGGAAATATTTTGATTAGAATTATTCTTGCTAATATTTTGCTAATATTTTGATAAGAATTATTCACATGCATGTTACGTTCACACATACAATTATGAGTAGAGAAACTCTCCATATATTAACTCTAGGGTATTCAAAATAATTTGAATAAGAATTTTTTATAATAATAATAATTAATAACAGACATCTTTTACTTTTTGTTATATAATGTTTAACGGTTTTTATAAAATATTCTTTGCAAAGACATTTTGTATGTACATTGGCTTATGGATGACTTGTGGTTCATCTAGTTAAACATTCATTGCTGTGTTATGATATAATAGAGCATTGTGCCCAACGGGAACTATTGAGTAATGTTGCTATGTTTTTAGTGGATTTTGCTTTTTTTAAATTCCTGCCTCAGTCAACTATGACTTCAAGTTTCTTGCTATTTCTTAATGGAAGACGATGAAGACTAAATTTTATGGGTGAAAGTTTACAAGTTTCTTCATTTCTTCACAAGTAAATAAATAGAGGTATAGCAATAACTGATAGCTCACAAACTATTTCTTTATATAAAATGGCCCTATTTGTGATTCATACTTTAATGCAGTCTTGATTATTTAGGAATAATCTAAAATAAAATGTGAAGCAAGTTAATTTACAGCATGTCTCACAAAACAAAACCATATATGCTGGGTAAACATAAAACGATAAGTATTTTTCATGTGTATGAGTATATGCATGTATCTACATATGTTTGCATGTATGGGGGTACTTGTGTGTGTAAGCATTCAACCACATGTGTTTGAATGATAGTGGCTAACATCAAGAATCATTTTCTCTTGCTCTTCCCTATTATTCTTTTGTGTTGAATCTCTAATGAAGCATAGATCTGGCCTGTAAAGTTTATCTGGTGAGCCAGCTTGCTTTGGGGATTCCCCGATTCTTCCTTCTTGAGCTGGAATTACAGGTGGGCTTCCATACACACTTATCATTTTTATATGAAATTTGCAGACCTGAACTCGGGTCCGTTTCCCTTCTGAGCCGTTTCTTCAAAGTTTATAAGAATTCCTTTTGTAAAAAAAGAAAGACTTTGACCAATGACTATGATATATCCAACCCCTTAGTATTTTATGTGACTTTTTGACATTCAATATAGTTAGTATCGTGATAAAATATTGCATAGTGGAGACTTATGTAAAGCAAATAATTTAATCTTAACTTTGAAATTGTGTGGATATAAATTCAAATCCCAAATTGGTACTGCTTTTCAAAGAGTTCAATAAAGTTACCTGGTATCTCGAAACTATGTTTTCAGACATAAAATTGGCATTCTTCTTTGGACTAAAAATAAAATTATATATCTCTATACATCTATAGATATTAAATATAACTAATACACATATGGTCTTCCATAGATATGTATTATTCATTATTGATGCTCATATCTGTATCTATATGCAGACAAAATGATCAGTATGGTGATTAGCATTTAATAGGTGGTAAAAATATGAGCTTTTAATTGTGATAAGATTTGGTGTGTTGGACTAGTGGACCAAATTTAAAAGAATAATTTATGTTGGTGATAAATATAGATCTTGGAAGTCTAGATGAAAAATCCTTTTCCCTACTACAGTAAAGAAGAGGTATGCATTTATAGTAGGGAAAGCTGTCGAGAAATTTCATTTGTTTTTATTTAATTAGAATATAAATCAATATATAATTGTGTTTGTCAAGAAAACTAATATGACATTTGACTGGATTGATGTAGGGGCAGTCCCTTACTCAGTACCAATTCATCCATAGTTATACAAACTGGAAGAATGCCAAGTAGAACCAGAAGGTTGATCAAAGTAGAATAATTCAGTTAGAGAATTGAGGACATGACAGAAGTGCAGCAGAAAAGATGAATCATAGAACCCAACCATTCTCAAGTATCTAAACCAGTCATGTGGAAGAAAAGCTGGACTTCCAAGTTATTAAAGAAGGAAGGATGAGGATCAGAATAAATTTAGTTTATAGTAATGAAAAGTTTTCTAGATAATAAGCTAATTTGAATAATCTTTGAATAAGCTGATTTGGCCACAATCCTTTATTATAGAAGTATAAAATGTTTGATGCTTCAGTGAGATGTTGTAATCATTCCTATATGGATGAGATGACACCAGTATATTACAAATTTGCAGCAACCTAATTTTAAGACCTTAAGATTGAATTTCCTGTATAAAAATCTATACATTGGGACTACAATATTAACTAAAGTAAATATGTAGCTAGAACAAGGACATGGTACCAGTGGACTTATTTCTGGGAATTGCTGCTTCCCATCCCAGATACATACAATGAACAGGAACACAGATGGGGCTTTATGGACCACAAAAGTAAGAAATAGCTGAGAGCCCATGGTAGACAGGTAGGAAAGGAGAAAACTTGAAGCAGAGATGATGGCAATTTGGATTGGGTAATAAGGGTTGAAGTGATATACATAAATTGTAAAGTCCTAAAAAGAATATAAATATATAAACAAACAAACACCAGCAAGGAGATTAAAAGATGGTCAGAATATTGTCATTGTTGCCCATCAGAATGGAGTGAAGGGCATTGCAGGAGCAGCAAAACTGCAAAAGAAAATAAACCACAATCCAAAACTTCAGAGACTCTATATCAATCACCTAGAACTAGGCCAGACTAATCTCTCCCCATCCTGAAGCTCAGGGAAATTTGCGGAAGAGAGGGAAGTAAGATTGTAAGAGCAAAAGGATGGGAGGAGCAATGATTTGCAAGATACTCCACACAAGTTAGGGCCGAAGCAATCATAATTGGACTTTGCATGCCCTGTGCAATGTCCAACACACTATTGACCTCACAAAGTCTAGCATCTGCTAAAGGCACCAAGATCCTTGGAGGCAAGGGATTGGCAGCCACAGTAGTGTTCCTGTGCTTAAGGGGAACACAGGAAAGGGTTCAGGAAAATGCCACTGGGTCCTTGTATGTCATCGGAGAGGAGGGCCCAGAGGAGAGTCAGGCATGCACATTAAAGTACTCTCTGGGGATTGAGGGGGGAGGCACTGGGGGATAGAGAGGGAGGGGTGAGGGGAGGGGGAGCAGGGGATTGGGGGAAGGAAAAGGGAGGGAGGGAAGTGCTGTACCTATTATGTTTCTATGAGCAGAAATAATAATAAAAATGTTAAAAAAAGAATATTGTCATTGTTATGATTCAATTAACTGCTAATATAAAATGGAAATTGTACATCATAGAGATGCAGGTGTAAAAGAAAATAGTTTTCAATAACTAAAGGTGAAACAATCACAGTAACAAATAAATACATTGGTAGTGCATTATAGATCCAGTACAGATTGTTAAGACAGGTCAGAAGGTGAGGTATCTGCACATAAGCTTGGCAACCTGAGTTTGATCTCTGGAATTCCACATTGCACAGAGAACTCACTTCTGAAAGTTGTCCTCTGACCTCCACATGTGCGTGCCATGGCATGCATATGCATGCTCTCATGCTGTCCCTCTTTCCCAAGGCTCAAATGAACAAATATATATAAAAAATAAAATACTTAAAAATAAATATAATATCCACATATACACAGTAACTTAAATAAGTGACTAAATTTAATGAATCAGGTCATAAGCAATTATAAAATTTAAAATAATTTATTAGAACTTCTCCTTTGCAATAACTGGGGATAAAATCCCCATTCTTTAAGAATGGGTTACACATAAAGACTCTTGATACATAGCAATAAGATCCATCCTTTACTTACCTCATCCTCCTATGACGATCAAATATAAAAGCAAAGCAAAAATACATACTCAGTGAAAACACATGGATACATGGTCAAACAGATCACTCTCATCTGACTTGACAGATGTTCTAAAAATACCTAAGCATATGCTAAAAACTCAGAATCATCAGATAAGCTATGTGTATAATCAGAATTCTAGAGGACATTTGCATGTCACAAATACTAATTACAATGTGATTTCTTGCACTGAAAATTTGAGAATAGAAGGATCATTATTCAAAAACTAAGATAATGTGAATAAAATAAAGAGTATAAGTAATAAAAAGCCAATATACAGCAGTGCATTAATGAAATTAAATGCATCTTAATTTTAATGTGAAAATTAATCTTTTTTAAAAATATGCTTCTCACTAGGTTTCCCAGGCCTGAACTCATAATCCTATAACATTAACCTAAGAATAGCTAATATTGTAGGCATGCACCATCACACTTAGCCTGAAATTTTTTTATTTTTAGGAACCACTTATAATGACTGAAAAACATTTTTACATTTACATATATTAAGAATATTGTTTTTATAGGTAGACACAAAGGGAAATTTCAAGCTTATTACAAGGTTGTTGTCATTAAGGTCTAGACACAAATCACCAAAACATCGGGACTGAATTTGCCAGTTGGCCTTCTTACTACACTGAAATGTAACCTCCCTTTCTGTACCACCCCTCATTAAAAATATCCATGACCCTTCTTTTTATTGGTCAGTAGCTATGAGATCTCAATAACACCTTTTATTTCTTTCTTTCCATACATGTAAATTTTGAAATTGTTCATGTATCTGTAAAGCTGTAAGGTTAAATCAGACAATCCAGAAACCATGAGTTACTGTATAGACTTCACCAGATCTCCCTCCTTCCCCCACTCATTCCTCTTTATGTATCCTAGATTACTCTTTTAGTGACAAATTTGATGTTGAATGAAAGTATCCTGAATTCTTGACCAGAGCAATGAATGAACCATAGGCATCTGTCTTTCATGACACTGCAAAGCATTGCAAGCATCCATCAAATGACCTGATATGCATCTGATCCCTAGATGTAGAGTACAAACTAAATTATTAATCATTAAGATATAATTCAGTGAAAGCATTTCTGAGAGGAATCATATATCATGGCTCAGACACTATGCATTCCAATGAGCTATCTTAAGACATGACTAAAGCCTGAGAAACAATGATTAATATTTAATATGTCCATTAGACGTGCTTTTTTAAAAATTGAATAGCTAAAGTAAGATTCTGGCAATAATTATGTCACACTCAATTAAGGCTTGCTCTCTTACAAAGTTTCAGTCACACAATATTGATATTGTGTGTCCAAAGTAGAAATCATTCCTGTTGAAAAATTCCTGCAGGAAAAAGTTCTCTGATATTTAAAAATTGAGTATGAGCTAAAATTTATAATAGTCTGACAATTGAAATTATGGTCACTGTTACTAATGACTACCATTTCTGAGAACCTAAAGTAGATACCCGGATTTTTCTCATTTTGTTTCCTATTGTCTTTGTGATTATAACACAAATGAGGAGATGGAGACTCATCACTTACATGACTCTTGCGACACTGTGCAGCTCAGTATTTGGCGGAAATAAATACCTACTTAGTGGTGCTTCGACCTAAATTTGGAATTGTTTATCCAAGCCAATTAAATGCAACTAAACAAGGTTTGAACTTGGATACAAAGACATAAAATAACCAATTTTTGCACAGGTAGAAATTTCAGTTTTCTTCAGGGTCAACTTTAGCGGTGGCACTAGCCACTGCGAGCAGTTCTGCTGTGTGCTTGGTGTCTCAGAGACTGCTGGAGTGGTGTTTGCTATGTGGCCTTGGTCTTAGTTCTGACTGCACTTTAGTTCCCCTCCTCAGATGTGACTAACATCACTTGGGTGGTTTTTAATTTGTTATACTGTGTTTTAGTTCTCAATTCCCCTCTTGTCATCAACATTATGCATTTCTAATTATAGATTCAGATTGAGGGTTTTCAATGAAATCTGTAAGACTTGTCTGAAAATGTCTGGCAATCATTTATGTAGAAATTATATGATACAGGAGAAATAGTATTTTAATGATTATGAAAGGAAAACATAATATTTTTGAATTTTTCAGTTTAAGGCATATCTAAAACATCTAAAATAAGAAATTCAGGTGTTAATTATAAATATAGATCATAGTTTAACCTATGATACATATATGTTTATATACAAATATGTGTATGTGAGAATGTATTTTTAAAATGTTTTTAAAATTCTTTGGAAAATGATTCCATATCTCACCATAACATCAAAAAGAGCTCAAGAAGCTCCATTCCTCTCTGAGAGACTGATGAGAACTAAATGCTTTCTTTCCTCGATGGTATATTCAGTGATCTAGGATGCTTGTTGATCCATGAATCAGGTCAGACATAAGTCATCACAGAATAGATGCAACACAGTAGACCAAACAAATGAAAAGATTTGAAATAGATATGAGTCAGGCAGGGGAGATGAAGGGTTGTAAGGGAAGAAGGAGGGGAGATGGGATTTGGGACTAAGGGTTGAAAATATTATTAACTCACTATATTCATGAAAAACAACATTTAAAAAACAAAGATAGAAAACTGATTCCAAATGCAAATCGATGTAAAACACCTATTTATTTCTCAATATTTGTGATTTGAAAATTAACATTGGAAGACAAAGATAATATATGTGTATATACAAATCTTATGATTTAAATTTATGATTTAAGTCATGGGTTAATTGTTAAGGTATAAAGTCAAACTTTTGAAAGCAGTTAAGAAAAAATGTATATCTATTTGGAAATGATGACAAAAATGATTACTGGCCTCTAATTAAAGGAAAGAGCAACCACAACACAATGTAACCTATGTCATTAGGTGTAGGAGAAAAACAAGAAATGTAAATTAGAATTCTACAAACAACAAAAATGTTCTTCAAAAAACAGTTAACTTATTTTTAATGTGAGTTCAATTCCAATGTGTACCTAATACTGAGAATGAAAGAGATTGAAAGATCACACTTGAAGCCTCGAGAACAAAGAATAGTTTGATTGAAATGACAGTGTTTCTACCATCTGTCTTCATTTCAGTAAACTTCTGCATTGCAGTGACTCATGAGTGGTGATTTCACTTTATCATTGGTTATCTGAGGACCATAACATCTCATTTGAACTAATGAATTTTGGTAATTTTTCTATGGCTCTAGACTTTTATACATCTGTGTTCTGGAGCCAAATAAACTCATTTTGACTTTGGGTTATAGTCTTTGATGTATCTGATAGAGGATTAGTGTCCAGAGTATACAAAGAACTAAAAACAATTTATACATCAAGAAAGAAAACAACCCAACACTGGTAATACAGAGACTTTTTTAAAAGAAGAGATTTGAATGTCTAAGAAATACATAAAAGAGTATATAACATCTCTAGCTAACAAAGAAATGAAAATTAAAATGATTCTGAGATGTTAAACTTCAACTTAATCCCAGTGACAGTTGAAAATATCAAGAACACAAATAACAAATGTTGGTGAGGATATGTAGGAAAAGAGAACACTTACTCACTGTAGGTGGGAGTTAAAACTTGTGCAACCACTTTGGAAATTAGCATGGCGGTTCCTCAAAAAAGTTAGACTCTATCATGTGACCTAGTTACATCATTCCTGGAAATATTCCCTAAGGACTTTGTATCTTACTATATAGCTTCTTGCACATCCCTGCTCATTTAACTTTTTCACAGTAGCAAAGGAAGGCAATCATTATAGATGTTCACCAATGGACAGTAGATAATAAAACTATGGTACTGGCACATATCAGAAGACTATTCAGCTATGAAGAAAAAAACTATGAAATTTGATAGAAATGGAAAATGTGCTGAGATGTAATTCAAAGACAGAAAGACAAATGCCTCATGTTCTTGTTTACATGTGGATCCCAGAAGTTTAGGTTTTTCACTAGGAATACCTAAAACCACAAGAAAAAGAAAAGGGACCATCAAGTGAGCAAGGAAGGAAGACTTTAAAAGGTAGAAGAAGTACAGGAGATATAAAGTTGAAAGGGGGAAATAATGATGCAAAAGGTTTAAGAGGAGTTGGACATGTACTGATGGTGTACACAAATGGGTGGGAGAGGAATCAGTAACACTAATGGTGCAAGATGTCTTCAGAGACAAAAGTATAAATTATAAATTTCTCTGAAAATGAAACAAAACTTTAAAACTAACTGTGAACAGAGCACCCTGTACAGAGTTGCAAAAGAGGGGAAAATAGGGATAACATAAACTGCCTTAAAATACTTTCTCCAGAAGACATTGGTTGGTAAAAGAGGACTTTGAGTCCCCATAAACAATATTGGCTTTTAACGTTACTTTTGGTTGCCTACCAGAACCTGTTGCTTAAGATACTGTATACTGATCAAGCTGGAACTAGTCTGTGAGCTTCCTCTGTGTTTGCTAGCTTTCATGGTAGTAGATAGTTCTATGCAAGCTGCTGGAGGAGAAAAACATCCAACAGTCTTACCAAGCTGCGAGTTTTGTGATCTGCAATAACAACCACTTTGGTAAGAGGCTGCCATTGGTACAATAGTGACATGAATGCTACGTGAGTAACCCGCTACTTTCTGATTTGATTTAATGCCAGGTTTTTATAGGAAACACATACCTAGTAATGTAAGCAGAGCAAACCTGTGGATCAAAAGGCCATAGACCATAGAACAAACACAATAATTATTACTTTGCTTTATGGTTAGGATATTAGATTTCCATCTAAACACTTGTTATTACAGCTATAGATTAGAGCAATTCTCTATCCTCAACTGAGAAGCTTCCTTTCACAATGAAAGATGTTTTATACAAAGAATCACAGTTGGCCAAGTACAGAGAATAAGAGACCATGGTTCACTTATATTACTTCCTTCCCAAGGATCAGGGAACATCTTGGAAGAGGGAGGAGCCAGAATGTAAAGGCCAGAGGATAGGGAGAAGTAAGTCAGATCATGTTTTCTGGACAAAATAAGTGCTTTTGCATTCATACAACACTTGCACATGATTTGGGCTATCAGCATTTTACCATGGAAGGGTAAAGGCCCAATGAGACCCTTCCCTGAGGAACTCTTGACATTAACGTTTCCTGCAGGAAGGAAATCTGCTTTCTTCAGTGGTATACTCACTGACATATTGTCCTTTTTCCAGGAAATCTCAGGCACATGGAAATACAGGAAACTCACATGAAACTTTGTGTTGTGAACACACGAGACACATACATAGAAGTGAAACTGGTTGGAAATAGGATGGTTTTCAATGGGAGAAGAAGCTAGGATAGTCTGAGGCAATATGAAATGAAGTAACAACAAGTTAAAAAACCAATAACAGAAACACAACCAAAAATCACTCAAAACAATTCAGGAAAACTTTGCATATTTACCGAATATTTGTGCACAAATATTTTCCTGTTATTACACTGTGAACAATGTAGTGCATCATACAGAGTCCTTGTTTTAAATGTTATAAGTAGTCTCAGAATGATTTGAGCGACAGTTAGAGTTGTACATAGGTTTCATGAAAACCCTGCATGCTTTTATATAAGAGACTTGAACATTTGCATAAGACTTGAACATATGCATTTTTGTATTACAGGGTATCCTAAACTAATCTTTTATGAATGCTACAGTTGATAGGGGCATTTTCCATAAATTTATACAAATAATATAAATAAAGGGGAAAGTACAATAATATTTTAATGAGATTGACAGCATGCTAGTTGTTATTGGAACGTGAATCACAGTGACCATGATGTCAACCATGGACCTACCAAGACAATGGGACTAGGAAAGGGATCTAGAAACATAACACAAAGCTGTCTCATTTACAAATGACCACTTGAGTATCTCTATGACAACATCCTGTTTCACTAGAGAGACTTTTGCTTCTGTGAATGTGATGAAAGCTCACACTGTACTCTTCTGGTCTACAAAACAAGCCTGCTGGGGAAAGGCCATAGTTCTTTCAAAATGATCTATTCTTATAAACCTAGTCTGTAAGACTTGATCAGAAGAGTTGGCTAGAGGCCATTCAAGAGCTCAGAAGGGAAGAATGCATTTTGTCTTCTCTAAAGAAATACAAAGGAGACACTGTTTGGATGTAGCCTGAGATTCTCCAGCAACCCCAAGTCCTTTTGTCTACACTTAAAGATGTCACTGGATCTCTGTAACACTCTCTTTTCTTTAATATAAAATTGGCACATTTACTGGAATCCAAAGAATCCTTTGGTCAACCAGTTTACTTCTTTTCATAACCCTGAGTCTGATTTTCCATGATTCCCCAGGGTCCTAAAGCCATTTTATCTTTCCAAATGTGAAAAACACACACCAGACACAAGGAGAGAGGGGACCATGTTACAGTAGAGAAAATCGGCCTCCAAGGAATGCAAGTAAGTAATGTGGCACCTGGTTAAGTTCACAGACGTTCGTTCCTGATCATGTACAACTGAGGGGGTATGATCTCACTAGAAGGGGAGGGCACATAGTCTGGCAGATGAAAGATGATCATTTTGCAAATGGGTGACTGACCTCTCCCTCACCGAGGTTTCCTGCTTTTATTACATCTACCCTTGAATGTGCTATTATAACAAGACTCCAGTTTAACAGCTTTTTGTCTCTGACCAGGGGGTGACATACAGTGCCCATCAGGATGGAGTGAAGGGCATTGCAGGAGCAGCAAAACTGCAAAAGAAAATCAACAAACCACAATCCAGAACTTCAGAGATTCTATATCAACCACATAGAACTAAGCCAGCCTAATCTCCTCCCATCCTGAAGCTCAAGGACATTTGCGGAAGAGGGGGTGATAAGATTGTAAGAGCAAAAGGATGGGAGGAGCAATGATCTGAAGATTCTCCACACTAGTTAGGGCTGAAGCAATCATAATAGGACTTTGCATGCCCTGCGCAATGTCCAACACACTATTGACCTCACAAAGTCTAGCATCAGCTAAAGGCACCAAGATCCTTGGAGGCAAGGGACTGACAGCCACAGTAGTGTTCCTATGCTTAAGGGGAACACGAGAAAGGGTTCAGGGAAATGCCATTGGGTCCTTGTACGTCATCGGAGAGGAGGACCAAGAGGCGAGTTAGGCATGCACAATAAAGGACTCTCTGGGAATTGGGGGGGAGGCACTGGGAGACGGGGAGAGAGGGAAGGGGAGCAGGGGATTCAGGGGGAGGAGGAGGGGGGAGGGAACTGGTCTACCTATTAAGTTTGTATGAGCGGAAATAATAATAAAAAATGTTAAAAAATAATTCAAATAAAAGTGAAATCAATATTTAAAAAAATGTGAAAAACATGACACAATAGCAGCCAACCCCCTTCTTAAATTGGGGAGCTACTAGAGAGGAGCTCTGAAATGGATGCAGATGAGTATGAGTTAGTTGTTGGCTCATTAATTTATTTAACGACTAGGCATAAGTCAGGAGAAGATAGGACACCTACCTTAGGTAAATTTATAGTCCATAATTGGATACTTAGGCCTGTGGACTCTGGCAGTACTGGAAGTGACAGAATTCTGAGATAGAACTTTTACCCTTCATTTAAAGCATAAGGGGAGAAACATTGCCCTGGATGCAATATATTGAGGCAGGATTCTGTGCTTAGATCAGCATTGTCTTGTGTTCAGTTTAAAACTAAATGTCCTAATTATAGACTTTTCAATTTGGAATTTTTAAGAGTGGGGCCTGAACTTCTGCTTCCTATCAATGATCTTGGTGCCATTGCAGTGACACCTGGTTCACCATCATCTGATTTATTCCCTAGTTAATTTTAGTCAACCCCAACAGAGACAGATCATTCAGAAAGACTATATAAACAACACGGGTGTTAAGTTGGAGCAGAACAAAATGGGTCCTGTTTATACATAAACAATGACTGAAAAATGCATGGAAATCTAGTTACATTGCAATTCAAGTGTATGCACTAGTGGAGAAATACTCCTACTTCCACTGATGAAAACATTCTCTTTAACCTGTAAGTTTCTATCATTCATTATTAAGAAGATTAGTATTCCCACTAACAGGAGTGAAAAGGCCCACACCAAAAAAGGGAAAATGATATCTACTTCTGAAAGTTGGTCCTGTGTGAGGATAGATGATTGCCTGCCTTGTTGATAGCTAGCAGGTGTACCAGGCTTTCAGATGTGCTCACACTGACTAATAGTGATTATTAATAGCTGGTAGAAACAAATCACATAGATTCCCAGAAATCAAGAATGTTTGTTTTATATTAATTATTCTGACACAACCATTTAATATAGAGTTTTAGGTATTAGGTAGAGGATTGAGGGGGCATCTCTGAGTACCCTTCCTGCCATGCAGATATCATGCCAGTGATGCTTAAGTCTGGATGAGGTATAATTACTCTCTCCTAAGAAAGAGACATGGTAAAACATTGCGTTTCCATTTTTAGTATCCTTACATATATATATTAATCTCTCCTGGGAAAATCCAGTCACAGTATATATCTATTTTCTTTCCAATTCTTTTATGCTACATAATTTTTAGGGTAGAATGTCATGTTTATACATTATTGTCTCTTCTTCTAATTATTCAAGTGAGACTGAATAGTCTTTGGGTTAATTCTGCCCTCAGAGATTATTTAACCCTGTTTCCACAGTCTTATATCTAATTTCAGGCAATTTTTCCATCACTTTTCATACCTCCATGAGCAGTTTGGTATCAAGTGCATAGAGAAAACCTTCAGCATTGTGATAGATTCTAACTAGATATGGAAGCCATGAATACTGGAGCCTCTATGAGTACAAAAATATATGGAGATCAACTCATGATACACAGAGCTATCAAAGGACAAAAATCCTCTCAGTATAGCTGTTGTGAAGTAAGCTAGTTCTTGATTTCATATGAAAATTGTCCATTGGCTCAGTGAAAACATCAGGACTATTGTTGTCCAGATAACTTCAGTATATCTTGTGCTGCAGCCACAAGAGATGAATTTGATTTAGACTGTAGACAGGAAGATATCTCTGACTATTAATTATGCCTTACCCTGGCACCTTTATGCATCTTTATGGAACACACATTATTACATGGTTTTTATTTATATCTTTTATATTATTTATAAAATAATAATATTTTACTTGGTCTTGTAGAGGACCAAAGGTGACTTTGGGAATCACTCTGGATTGTTACTACCTCATTTTTATTTCACTTAGGGACTTCCCAGGCTTTGCTCATCAGGGCCAGAAGTTCAGGCCACTTCCACTTCTGTGAGGGAATTTTTTATGTGGGACCTGGGATCTGATTTCAGAGGCAGCATCTTAATCCCTGAGCCATCTCTCCATCACCTTATTTCTGTCTTTTAAATGCTCCCAAGTTTGAGGAATAAAGCATTAATTGGAGAACTACCAAGATAAATACAGTGTAGCAACAGCATCTTTCTCCAGAAGATTCACATTCATTTCACTTCTGCGGACATCTACTTTCCCCACTCTCTCCAGTTTTCTACATTTTTCACATGACTTCTTCACAGTCACCTTGCCATAATTCAAGCAGACAAAAGATGATCCATGCAACAGAGCTATGAAGCTTGCAATTAAATATGCCTGAGATAGCCACACTATCTATCCTCTACTTTTTTTCCTTTTTGTCCCAGGAGGTCCTTTTTGTATCTGCAAGGATGATGGCTGAAAATCTGCAAGGATGACTTGCTGGAGATAATTTCCATGTGTTCCTATTATTGAGGTCAATTATTAATGGCATCCTGCTTCCTTTTCAAAGCATTTTGAATTGTTTGATGGATTATATGACTATTCAATAAGAAAGCTAGAGATACAACTAGATAGACCATGGTTTAATCGTATTGGCTATCACCAATTACAACCGCCTCCCTTTAGATCTAATGGAAGGGTAAAAAGTTAAGGCACATCAGAAGTCAATGTTTTTTCTCTTCTTCCTATCTTGAATTGTTTTCTCTTTTTTATAAGGCATATTTCCAAAGGACGTTTTATCTTATTGAAGAGATACTTGCACATGCATATTCATTTCAGTTTTATTCACAGTAACAAGGAATGAAATCAACTTACATGCCCATCAGCAGATATATAGAAAATGAAAATGTGGTGCAGATACACAATAGGATGCTATGTAACTAACAAGAAAAATTTAAGTACAATCTTTGTTCTTAAGTAGAAGGAACTGAAACCTAAAAGGTTAATTGAGCTAACCCAGACACCCAAAAAAAAAAAATGTTCCATGTTCAGTTTTAGATCCATATCCTAGGGTTGAATATTCAGACTATGTCTTTAGTTAGAATGCCTATAGTAGTCAGAAAACTTAAAGGAGACTATAAAGTGAGGGTCAGGGGGAGAAGATCAAAAAGGAGAGGAAGTAAGAATTTTACCTCTCCCTCTTTAAGGTAGAAAAGGGGATAAAAGGAATGTCAAGGTTATATAATTCAGCCGGAAAGAAACTTCTAACATTGCAGGTTTTTCTGAAAACTTTTTTTGCATATATACATGTATATGGGTATATGTAGGTATATTTGGATATGTGTAGAATAGGGCACTTTGTGTGGCTGTGGAGACTCACGAGTGACTTTGGAAATCATCTTGGATCACTACCTCCTTACTGTTTTACTTTAGAAGCTTTCAGGCTCCAATTCCTATTTCAAAACTGTAGATTATCCAACATTTTTACATAGGATCTGGGATCTGAACTCAAGTCCTTTTCTTTGTGAAACAAAGGCTTTAAATACCTGAGCCATCTCTCCAAACCCTGAAAACACAATTATAAACAAAAATTGTGTACACCTTACATAAACATACACAGAAAGGGGAAGAAATAGAATTATAGAAACTGTCCAGATATGCACTTCCTAGAAGCCATAAGTGATTATACAAAATTCATAGTAATGGACATGTACTAGGTCCTAATGAGATGTCGGCCAGAAAGTTCTCAAAGGCATTTTAAATAATATTGAATTTTGCTATTGCTGTTAGTTGACCACCAAAATCTGATGGCAAAACCCTATTGCTGAAGATAGCATACACAGCATTTACAAGAGATGAAAGCAAGATAGAACGGGTCTGACAGCTTCCTCCTTGTTGAACACGTTTCACAGTTCCAGAAGATATATGCAGGTTGCTGGGGGACAAAACCCATCAATATTTAATGCAGCTGTTAATTCTGCAAGGCACAATAACAGTTACCCTGACAAGAGGTGACTATTGGTGCAATAAATGTTATGAGACTAACCTATTGCTTTCTGATCATATTTAAGGTCTGCTTTATAGTAGGAGACAAATGCCTAATAATATAAGCCAGGTCAAGAGCCTGTTGATAGAGAAGCCATAGGCCCTGGGGGAAACAACTATTGTATTGTTATATGGATATGATATCAAGCTCCCACTTACCATTTTACCATAGATGATAGCATTTCTCAGGCATAACTGAGAAGCTTCTTGTGCAATGGAAGGATTTAATATAGAGATTAACAATTGATCGTGTAGTGCTAAACTTTAACCAGAACATTTACATCACCCTCCTACCCACATGGAACATCTTGTAAGAGATGTTCTTACCAAGAAAGTAAGAGCGATATAGAGTCTCTGAAGTTCTGGATTGTGGTTTGTTGATTTTCTTTTGCAGTTTTGCTGCTCCTGCAATGCCCTTCACTCCATCCTGATGGGCATTATATGTCACCCCCTGGTCAGAGACAAAAAGCTGTTAAACTAGAGTCTTGTTATAAGAGCACATTCAAAGGTAGATGGAATAAAAACCACAGTGAGGGAGGGGTCTATTACCCATTTGCAAAATGGTTACTTTTTAATCTGCCAGACTATATGCCCTCCTCTTCTGGTGAGATCATACCTCCTCAGTAGTAAATGATCAGGAAAGAAAGTCTGTGAACTTAATCAGATGTCTCATTACTTATTTGAGTCCTTGATGGAGGCCTATTTTCTCTGCTGTAACATGGTCCCCTCTCTCCCTGTTTCTGGTGTGGCCCTTCTACCCCAACCCTCCTGTTCACAATCCTTGCAATTACTGTAGGTATTACAGAGATTTTTCTTTGAGTGTTTCTAGGTGGCCTGGGCGGGTTTGGTACTAGGAGCCACCTATTAGGAAGTACATACGGCCCTTACTTTTCTGGGTCTGGGATATTTCACTTAATATAATTGTTTCTAATGACATCCATTTCTCAGCAAATTCCACATTTGCGGAAGAGGGGAAGGTAAGAGTGTAAGAGCAAAAGGATGGGAGGAGCAATGATTTGCAAGATACTCCACACAAGTTAGGGCCGAAGCAATCATAATTGGACTTTGCATGCCCTGTGCAATGTCCAACACACTATTGACCTCACAAAGTCTAGCATCTGCTAAAGGCACCAAGATCCTTGGAGGCAAGGGATTGGCAGCCACAGCAGTGTTCCTATACTTAAGGGAACACGGGAAAGGGTTCAGGGAAAGGCCACTGGGTCCTTGTACGTCATCGGAGAGGACGACCCAGAGGAGAATCAGGCATGCACAAGAAAGGACTCTCTGGGAATTGGGGCGGGAGGCACTGGGGGATGGGGAGGGGGAGCAGGGGGTTCAGGGGGAGGAGGAGGGAGGGAGGGAACTGGTGTACCTATTAAGTTTGTATGAGCTGAAATAATATTAAAAAATAAAAAATAAAATAAAAAAAAGAAAGTAAGAGTGAGAGAGTGGGGAGGGTAATGCTAAACAGTGTCTCCAGACATGATAAGGCTGCTTCAGTTTTGACCTCATTGTACAATATTTGGCCTATAAACACTATATCATAAAAGGGAAAACTATTATGAGGCACCACCATTTCCTGAGAAACTATTGGAAATTAATGTTGACTATAGGCAGAGGAGTCACTTTCCTCAGTGGTAGATCCATTGGTACATTCATTGTGTGTACTCCAGCAAATGCTCAAGCACTTGCCAGTACAGGCACACAAGAAAAGAATCTTATGGACAACACACAGAATAAGACTAGAAATTAGGAAGAAAAGTGGGTGGGAATAAGGTTTCCCAGGAAAAAGGAGGACTAGGAATAGGCAGTAAGAAGTAAAAATAGTACATATATATGTATATATATATATATATATATATATAATATATGTATATATATATATTTATTCATGTATACAAATAACAATGAATAAATTAATTACTTAAAAATAGGTGCTTCAATATATGTAGACTTTGATCATTAATTGTGTATGAAAACCACAGATGACTGCACATATTTTTCAATTGGAATGAATTGAATTATTTAGTCAAATAACAAGTGATGAAGTTAAAGAAGCAATTACAAATTTTCCCACCAAAAATGTCCAGGACTGAACGGATTAACAGCAGAATTCTACCAGACATTTAAAGAACAACTAACATAACTACTCCTTAGACAATTCCACAAAACAGCAAAGGAAGAAATACTTCCAAACTCTTTCTTTGTAGCTAATATTACATTGATCCCCAAACCAATTAAAGACACAATGGAAAAAGAAATCTACAGGCAAATCTTATTGATGAACACAGATTCAAAGATCCTCAACAAAATTTTAATGAATCGGGTTCAAAAGGTATTAAACCCTTTCCCTACCCGCCCAGATGCGCACAGTACCAGCCGGGATTCACAGTGACCTAGGAAAGCTGCCCCCCTCACCCCCTGCCCCTGCTAAACCCCAAACCTCAGGCCAAATAATTCAGCTCAGTGAAAATTGCACAGAAATTGAAAGAAGCTCTTAAGAGTTAAAATGACAATGCCCAAGTCAAAGTGCAAATCCATGAGAAACAAAACCCAAGAAAACAAATCTCCCACTAAAGAAATTAATCCCATAATGATAGACTCCAACCAGAACAAACCCACGGAAACTAGCCAAGAAAGCCTGACCCAGGATAACGACTTTCAAAACATGATCATTACCATGTTCAATACTATGAAAGAGGAAATCCAGGAGAAATTAAATAACCGCATCAATTACTTTGAATAGGAAAACAACAGACACTTGGAGGAGTTGAGATAAACAGTTCAAGAAACAAAAACAGGCATAGAGCAGTTAAAACAGACTCAAGCAGAGTTTAAAACTGAGCTAAAAGACAAGTTATCTTCAACCCAGAACTCCACAGAGAGTCTTAGCAGAACTAAGGAAGCAGAAAATAGAATTTCAGACCTTGAAGACAAAGTGGGAGTATTAACTAGCTCAATGGAAGAGGTTGTTAAAGCCAAAAAGACACTCAAGAGAAATATTCAAGAGTTATGAAGAAGCCAAACATGCTTATTCATGGAATACCAGAGCATGAATCTCAGAATACCACCCCTGAGGAAATTTTTCAAATGATCATCAAGGAAAACTTTCCTCATCTAAAAAAAGAGAGGCCCATCCATATACAAGAGGCATTCCATACCCCAAACAGATATGACCAAAATAGAAACTCGCCAGGGCAAATAATAGTTAAAACACTCCACATTCAAGATAAAGAAATGGTGCTGAGAGCCTCAAGGGAGAAAAAAAGTCACTTTTAAAGGTAAACCTATTAAAATAACAAATGACTTCTCAATGGAAACAGTAAAAGCAAGAAGAGCTTGGAGAGATGTACTTCAAGTACTGAATGAGCAAAAATGTCAACCCAAGCTGATATACCCTGCAAAACTATCCATTATGATTGAGGGAGAAAGAAAAATTTTCCAGCACAAAGACAACTTGAAGGGACACATGTCCACCAAACCAGGCCTTCAAAAAATGCTAGAAATGATACTCAAGCTTGAAGAAAAAACAGGCATATATTTAGGAGAATAAAAGGGAAGTATAATACTATCAAAACCTAAAAGTGAAACAATACACTTACAAAAGCCACTAAACATAAAAAATGTCCAGAATTAAAAATAGTTTCTCAGACACACACACACACACACACACACACACACACACACACACACACACATGCGTACATGCACAATTGAATAAATAACAATAATAATAAAAAATTAAAAAAATAGTTTCTCCATTATAACATTAAATGTTAATGGAATTAACTCACCGATCTAGTGACACAGATTACAAACTTGGATTAAAAATCACAATCCATCAATCTGCTGCCTGCTGGAAACCCATCTCACCACAAAAGATAGGCACATCCTAAAAATAAAAGGCTGGTCAAAATTCTGCAAGCTAATGGAACCAAAAAACAGGCAGGAGTAGCCATTATACTATCGGACAAAGCAGACTTCAAAAAAAATCATAGAGACACAGATGGATACTACATTTCAGTCACAGGTACAATTGACCAGGAAGACTTCACAATATTGAATATATATGCACCCAATATGCCCCCCCACATTCATTAAGCAAACCCTACAATGCCTAAAGCAAGAAATCAATCATAAAACGATAATTCTTGGGGATTTCAACACTGCCCTCTCAACATGGGATAGATCAACAGGCAAAAAACTTAACAGAGATATTTTGGAGCTTAATCAAAGCCTTACTGAAATGGACCTTACAGATCTCTATTGAACTTTTCATCCACACAACAAAGAATACACATTTTTCTCAGCAGTACAGGGAACTTTCTGCAAAATAGATCACATATTGGGCCACAAAATGAATCTCTACATATACAGGAAATTTGAAATTCTAGCCTGTACCTTATCAGACCACCACGGCCTAAAGCTTGACATCCACAACACAACAAGCAACAGAAAATACACTAACTCTTGGAAACTTGACACTGTGATGCTGAATGAGAATTGGATTCAGAAAGAAATTACAAGGAAATTCAAGATTTCCTGAAAGTGAACGATAATGAAAATAAAACTTAGCAAAGTCTCTAGGATACAATGAAAGCTGTCCTAAAAGGTTAAGTTCATAGCTCTTAACGCCTACATCAAAAAAATGGAAACATCAGAAATAAATAACTTAAAAATGCAGCTTAAAGCTCTAGAGATACTAGAGCAATCTGATCCCAAAAGCAGTAGAAGGAGGGGTTTAGCAAAATAAGAGGAGAAATATCTGAAATTGAGATTAGGAAAATGATGCAGAAAATCAACCAGTCAAAAGGTGGTTTTTTGAAAAAATCAATAAGATTGATACACCCCTAGCTAAATTAACCAAAAGCAAGAGAGAGAAAGCCCAAATTAACAAAATTAGAAATAAAAATGGAGGTATAACTACTGATACCCAAGAAACACAGAGAATTATAATGTCATATTTCAAAAACTTATACTCTGAAATTTGACAACACAAAAGAGATGGATGAATTCTTAAGTAAACACAACTTACCTAAATTGGATCAGGAAGTTGTGAATTATTTAAATAGTCCTATAACATATGCATAAATCAAGGAAGTAATCTTGAATCTTCCCATCAAAAAATGTCCTGGGCCACATGGATTCAGCACAGAGTTCTACCAGACATTTAAGGAGCTAATAACACCAATACTCCATAAACTCTTCCATCAACAGCAAAGGAAGGAACACTACCAAATTCCTTCTATGACGCTAATATTGTCTTAATCCCAAAACTATCAAAGAAACACTTAAAAAAGAAAACTATAGACAAATCTCTCTGATGAACACAGATGCAAAGATTCTCAACAAAGTCTTAGCAAATCAGATTCACAAACATATCAAAAAGATCATCTACGGGGATCAAGTAGGCTTTATCCCTGGCACACAAGGTTGGTTCAACATACGCAAATCAATAAATGTAATTCACCATATAAACCAGTCCAAAGTTCAAGACAACATGATAATCTCAATAGATGCAGAAAAAGCTTTTGACAAGATCCAACCGCCCTTTATGATCAAAACCCTAGAGAAGGTTGGAATGGAAGGAACCTTTATCAATATAATAAAAGCTGTATACCACAAGGCAACAACAAAGATTCTACTCAATGGGGAAAAACTTGAAGCATTCCCACTTCGATCAGGAACTAGACAAGGCTGTCCACTCTCACCACTTCTATTCAATATTGTACTTGAAGTCTTAGCTGAAGCCATAAGACAAGAAAGGGACATAAAAGAGATTCAAATTGGCAAGGAAGAAGTCAAATTATCTCTGTTTGCAGATGACATGATCTTATACCTGAGTGGTCCCAAAAACTCCACCAGGAAGCTCCTGGAACTAATACAGAAGTTCAGCAGGATGGCAGGATACAAAATAAATGTACAAAAATCAGTGGCCTTCCTATATGCCCAGAATGAAAGAAGTAAAAAAGCCCTGAGAGAAACAATTCCATTTACTATAGCCCCTAAAAAAATGAAATACCTTGGTATAAACCTAACCAAGGAATTAAGAGACCTTTATAATGAAAACTTTAAGACCCTAAAGAAATAAATTGTAAAAGACACCAGAAGGTGGAAAGACCTTCCATGTTCCTGGATTGGGAGAATCAACATCATAAAAATGACCATCCTACCAAAGGCAGTATACAGATTTAATGCTATACCAACTAAAATCTGAAAGCAATTCTTTAAAGAAGTTGATCAAATAGTCTCAAAATTCATATGGAGGCACAAAAGACCCAGGATAGCAAAAACAATCATGAGTAATAAAAGCATGGCTGGAGGTATCACTATACCAAACCTTAGTCTATACTACAAATCCATAGTTGTAAAAACTGGTACTGGTTCCAAAACAGACACACAGATCAATGGATAAGGGTTGAAGACCCAGATATACGTCCACACAACTACAGACATTTGATCTTTAACAAAGGGGTCCAAAAAATCCAATGGAAAAAGAACAGTATCTTCAACAAATGGTGCTGGCAAAACTGGATCTCCACATGCAGAAGATTAAAACTGGACCCGTACTTGTCACTATGTATTTGAATTAATTCCAAATGGATCAAGGACCTCGATATAAGGCCAGATACTATAAAAACCATAGTTGAAAGGATAGGGAACTCCCTCGAGCTGACTGGGTTAGGCCAATAGTTCCTAAACAGATCCAATAGCACAGTCACTACAACCAACTCTCAACAGATGGAATCTTGTGAAATTAAAGATCTTCTGTTCAGATAAAGAGATTGTAACTAGAGCACAAAGGCAACCCACAGAATGGGAGAAAATTTTCACAAACCACATATCTTTTTTTTTTTTTTTTTTTTTTTACAAACCACATATCTGATAGAGCTCTATTATCCAGAGTGCACAAAGAACTTAGAAAACTAAACACCAAGGAAACAAATGGGCCAATTAAAAAATGGACCTTGGAACTTAAAAGAAACTTTACCAAGGATGAAATTAAAGTGTCTAACAAATATCTTAAAAAATGCTTCACATCCTTAGCCATCAGGGAAATGCAAATCAAAACCTCCCTGAGATATCATCTCACCCCTGTCAGGATGGCAAAAATTCTCAATACAAACAATACAAATGCTGGACAGGATGTGGAGAGAGGGGAACTCTCCTACATTGCTGGTGGGAATGCAGGCTCATACAACCACTCTGGCGAGCTGTCTGGCAATTCTTAAAGAAGTTAAGGATTGAAATGCCATATGACCATGCTATTCCACTTTTGGGAATAACCTCCAATACAGCAAAAATTCACCTCGATAGCACAAGCACGACCATGTTCATAACAGCACTGTTTACAATAGCAAAGTCATGGAATCAGCCCAAATGTCCAATTGTTGACGAGTGGATAAGGAAAATGTGGTATATTTATACAATGGAATACTACTCAGCCATCAAAATGATGAATTAATGCAATTTGCCGGGAAATGGATGGAATTAGAAAAAATTATATTGAGTGAAGTATCCCAGACATGGAAAATTAAGCGCCATATGTACTCCCTAATAGGTGGATCCTAGTACCAAACTTACTTAGAGACACTCAAAGACAAATATCTGTAATACCTACAGTAAATGTAACGATTATAAACAGGAGGGATGGGGAAGAAGGATCCCACCAGAAACAAGGAGAGAGGGGACTATGTTACAGCAGAGAAAATAAGGCCACCATCAAGGACTGCAAATAAGTAATGAGACATCTGGTTAAGTTCACAGACTTTTCTTCCTGATCACATGCAACTGATTGGGTATGATCTCACCAGAAGGGGTGGGCATATAGGCTACCTGATAGAAAGTAACCATTTTGTAAATGGTTGATTGACCCCTCTCTCACCGCAGTCTTCTAGTTTTATTCCATCTACCTTTGAATATACTAATATAACAAGACTCTAATTTAACAGGTTTTTATCTCTGGCCAGGAGTTGACATCCAATACCCATCAGGATGGAGCCAAGGACATTGCAGGAGCAGCAAAACCAAAAAAAAAAAAAAAATCAACAAACCATAATTCAGAAAATCAGAGACTCTAATCAACCACCTGGAACTGGGCCAGCCTAATCTCTCCACATCCTGAAGCTCAGGGAAATTCGCGGAAGGGGGTGGTAAGATTGTAAGAGCACAAGGATGGGAGGAGTAATGATATACAAGATACCCACACACGTTAGGGCTGAAGCAATCATAATAGGAATTTGTATGACCTGCACTATGTCCAACACATTATTGACCCCACAAAGTCTAGCATGGACTAAAGGCACTAGGATCCTTGGAAGCTAGGGACTGACAGGCACAGTAGTGTTCCTAAGCTTAAGGGGAACACAGGAAAGGGTTCTGGGATATGCCCCTGGGTCCTTGCACCTCATCGGAGAGGAGGACCCAGAGTGCACAGTAAAGGATGCTGTGGGGATTAGGGGGTGGTGGGGAGGCACTGGGGGATGGGAAGGAAGGGGAGGAGGGAGTAGGGGTTCAGGGAGAGGTGGAGGGAAGGAGGGTACCGGTGTACCTGTTAAGTTTGTATGAGCGGAAATAATAATAATAATAATAAATTTAAAAAAAGGTATTAAAAAGATGATTCAGCATAACCAGGTATGATTTATTCCAGACATACAAAGTTAGTTTAGCATATACAAATCAATAAATGTAATTCATCATACAAACAAATGCAAGGACCAAAAGCACTCCATTCTCTTGATAGATGTAGCAAGAGCTTTTGACAAGATCCAGCATCATTTTATGATCAAAGCTCTGGAGACAACTGCAATGAAAGGCATTTATATCAGCATAATAGAGTCCAAATACAACAAGCCAATAGTATCATCCTAAATGGTATATTATCCTAAATGGTGAAAAACTTGAAGTATTCCCACTTTGATAAGCAACTAGACAAGACTGTCCACTTTCACCACTTCCATTCACTATTGTGCTTGAAGTCTTGCTGAAGACATAAAACAAGAGAGGAAGATAAAAAGGATACAGAGACGGAAAATAAGTCAAGATATACCTATTTGCAGATGATGATCTTATACCTGAAAGACTCTAAAAACTCCATCAGGAAACTCCTGGAATTAATAAATATATTCAGTAGAATGGCAGCTTACAAAATTAATGTTAAAAAAATCAGTGGCTTTCTTATACATACAGATGAAAAAAGTGAAAAAGTCCTACAAGAAACAATTCCATTTACCATGGCCCTTAAAAAAATGAAATACCTTGGTATTAATATAACCAAGGATGTGAGAGACTTGTACAATGAAAACTTTAAAATCCTAAAGAAAATTTCAAAGACTCCAGAATGTGGGAAGACTTTCTATGCTCTTGAATCAGTTGAATTAACATTGTAAAAATGATCATCCTACCAAAAGCAATATACAGATTAAATGTATTACCAATCAAAATTCTAAGGCAATTCTTCATAGAAATTGACAAAACGATCTCAAACTTCATGTGGAAGCACAAAAGACCCAGGATAGCAAAAACAATCCTCAGTAATAAAAACTGTGCTGGAAATATCACCATACCAAATCTTAATCTATACTACAAATCCATATAAAAACAGTATGGTACTCCCTCCAAAATAGACACATAGACCAATGGATAAGAATTGAAGATCCAGACATAAGCTCATACTCCCACAGCAAACTGATTTTTGATATGTGTGCTAGAAAAATCATTGGAAAAAGAACACCATTTTCAGCAAATGGTGCATATCTATATGCAAAAGATTGAAACTTGATCCTTTTTTGTCACCCTTGCATGAAAATCAACTCCAAATGGATGAAGGACCTTAATATTGACCAGAGACTATAAAAATCCTAGAAGGAAGAGTGGGGAATTCCCTCAAACTGGCTGTGCCAACATTTTCTAAACAGGACCCCAATTGCACAGGAAATAGAGCCAACACTCAACAAATATAACTTCATGAAATTAAAGAGTTCTGTTCAGCAAAAGATATTGCTAACTGAGCAAAAGGCAACCCACAGAATGAGAAAAAATATTCACTAACCACACATTTGATAGAGTAGTAATTTAGAGCACACCATGAACTCGAAAAATTAAACACCTAGGAAGTAAACAACTAAATTAGAAAATAGGCCTTAGAACTTAAAATAAACTTTTCTCAGGATGGAATTAAAATGTTTAAAAAAATCTTAAAAATATTCCACCTCCCTGGACACTACGGAAATGAAAACAAAACAACCCTAAGACATCATCTCACCCAGGTCAGAATGCTAAAATCCAAAACTGTCATGGTTTGAAATGTGTCCCCCATAATCTCATGTGTTTGTCAAGGTCATGGCACTTTGAGAGGTGGAGCCTTGCTGGAGGAAGGCAGTCACAATGGGTGGGCCTTGAAGTGGATTAGTTCTACCCTACCTCCAGGAGAAGTCTGCCTTTGTAGCAGGCAGTCTTGCAGCTCTCAGTATCCAAGATGCCTTCAGCGAGGTAGTCTCCTCCAGCTTTGACCAGGCAGCCATGCCACCTCCGCTATGAGAAACTGTATCTCCCCTCTGGAACCATAAGCTGAATAAATCTCCCTGTCTCCCATAAGTTGCTTGACTTTGGGTGCTCTCTCACAGCAATAGTTAAGAGTAACTTCTACAAAAACATAAAAGAACAAATGTTGGAAAGGATGCAGGGAGAAGGGAACCTTCGTATATTGCTATACTGGGAATGCAAACTTTCAAAACTGCTCTGGAAGTCATCATGGCAGTTCCTAAAAAAGTTACAAATTAAAATGCCATATGACCCAGCTATAACACTTCTGGAATATTCCCAAAGAATGCTTCATCTTACTATAAAGACACATGTACAACCATGTTCATTGAAGCTCTATTCACAATAGTGAAGTCATGGAATCATCCCTAAATGTTCAATAGTAGATAAATGGATAATAAAAATATTATATATATATATATAAATGGAATGCAATGCAGCTATCAAAAAATGAATTAATAAAATTTTCTGGTAAATGGATGTTGTTTGAAGACTTTATTCTGAGTGAAATGTCCCAGACACAGAAAGACAGATGTCATATGTTTTCCCTCATAAGTGGATTCTAGTACTAAGCCCTCAAAATGATATATTCAAGGGGAAATTTCTATAATATCCATATATCCCCCAAAGGAACATAACTTGTGGGTTAGGAGAAAGAAGACGCCAAGAAAGTGGAGACAAAGGAACATAAGCAAATAGATAAATAAGGTAACTATAGACAAAAAGCTCATATGGAAGGGAAATAAGGTGATAGGTCTTTATAAGAGATAATAAAGGGGGGAACAACAGAGGCAAGGGACTCAGGGAAAAAAGAGATATCAAAGGCTAACTTAGTAATAAATGCTATAAACCACTAAACTTAAGTAAGAAGAATCTAGAGGAGCAAGAGAGATGTAAAATCTATGGGAAAGCAACTACTATTTGAATGGGTTCTGATCCCCTTAATGTCAGAGAAATCATGCCTGAAATAGTAAATCTAAACAAATAACATTAGAAGGGAAGTAAATAGACAGGAATAGTGTTAACCATTAAGGGTTGATAATAAAACACCATCTAAACACTCCTTTTTTTAAACCCTTAGGTAAGAAAAGGCTCTCAGAGCTCTATGACAATGGAAGACTGGTGAAGCAGAAAACTACAAAAGGCTAGAGTACAGATTACCAGCAAGCCTGGAGTACTCAACCCTATCAGTTCATTGAAATCTTATCCCACATTAAGGCTTAGGGAACCTCAAAGAAGAGGCAGTAGTAAGATTTTAAGAGCCTAAACATAGGATGAGGTACTCCCAAACCACACACTCCAGCCAAGATAAGGCTTTTGCACCCAGAAGGTCACTGTCTTAGTTAGGTACAGGTGTCAGTTTGATGGTTGAGGATTTGAGTTCTGGGTACATTTGTAAAAAATTAGTAGTTGAGTTAAGCCCAGAGCAAACTTGCTGGAGATTGCCTAGTTCATAAGGACGCCCAACCCATGGTGGGTAGAACAAAGTCTTGGACTGGTGAATAAAATACAGAAAGTTTGTTGAGAAAGCTGGAATCCTTCTGTATACTTGGACAAGTATGCTGGTCTGGCAAGTAAGGATTGTCCTTCTCTCAATTGTTTTATGTCAGTGCTACCACCAGTTCCCTCGGCTCTTAGGTGATGGTGCATGTTTTTCTGCTAAGCTGGACTAAGAACTATAACCAACAATTGTTTGCTTAAACTGTTTGTCATGATTTTATCAGCAACATACAGAGTAACCATAACAAGTCACTATGATGAGATCTTTTACCATTAGATCTACACAATAGCCTACTTATCAGCAGTCCCTCTAGGAATAACTAGGATCTAAAAGAAAAAAAAAAACACAACTGATCTAAGAGAATGTCTCAGGGGCAGGTTCTAGACAAGGGAAGAGGAATCTCCCCACTTACAACTTTACCCTCTTAACCACATAATGTTCAAAAGAAACCGACTCCCTTACTAACACATGTACCCCCAAAGTGAGTTCTGTGATACATACGCATAAGCAGGGGAGGGGGCATACAGGAATGATGAAGGGAAGGAAGCGGGGGGAGAGTGGGAAGGGGGATAGGGCAGAAATATAAACCCAGTTTGTTTGTAAATAAATAATTTTAAAAAGACACAGAAAGTTAGACACTGTATGTATTCCCTAATAAGTGGATCCTAGTTCCAAACCCAGTTAATGACATATTCAAAGGTACATTTCTGTAATAACCACTTTAATTGCAAAGGATTATAAACACGAGGGGAGAGGAAGGGGGACTTCAAAATAAAGGAGATAAGGGATCATACTTCAGTAGAGAAAATAGCCCATAATCATGTATTGCATGTAAGTAGTGAGACATCTGATGATGCTCACTTTCACCTCCCTTCCTTCCTGGTCACTTGGGACTGAATAGGTTTGATCTCACAAATCAGGGAGGATATAGAGACTGACAGACAGATGGTAACCATCCTGTAAATGGGACACTGACCCTCCTTCCCTCACTTATACGTCCTACTCTTATTCTTCCTTGGAGTCTCCTCTTATATTAAGATCTCATTTAAACAGCCTTTTGTCTTTGGTTAGGAGGTGATCTTCAATACTAATCTGGATGCAGCCAAGGACAGTGCAGGAAAAGCAAAACTGAAAACAACAAAAAACATAATTCAGAACACCAAAGACTTACATTATTCACCTGGAACCACACCAGCCAAATCTCTCCCCATCCTAAAGCTCAGGGAACCTTGTGGAAGAGGGGGCAGCAAGACTGTAAGAGCCTAAAGATGGGGAGACCAATGATATGCATGATATTCCACATAAGTTAGGGCTACAGCAGCCAGGATTGTTTTTGCCTGACTTGCACAGTGGCTGATATGTCAATGACCCCCCAAAGTCTAGCATGGATTACAGGGGAGAAGGCTCAAGCAGTAGGATCCTTAGAGTCAAGGGATTAAACAGTCATAATAGAGTTCCCATACTAACAGGTAGACCAAGAAGTGGCCTGGGGCTATGCCACTGAGTCCTGAGGACTCAGAGGGAGGTTTGGAGTTCACATAAAGGGATGCTGCAGGGGAGAGAGACGGAATGAGCCGGGTAAAAGGAAGGGGGGAGAGTGCAATGGGGGATGACTTGGGAGGGGATGGGGGAGGGAGAGGGCAGGGTACTTATTGAGCTTGTATGATTAGGAAAAAATAAAATGTGGAAGAAAAATAAAAAAGTAGATGAAGATAATATGGCATACATGCAAAATGGGTTATCTTTCATCGTCAAAAAGAAGGAAAATTTGTTACATACATTGACATTTGTTTGTTTTTTTATTATTTATTCAATTGTGCGTGTATGTGTGTATGTTTGTGTGTGTAGAACCATGGACGAATTTGGAACCACCATGGACTTCTCCACCTCCTCCTTGTTTACTCTGTCGGGGGATTCACAGGCTCCGCCCTACCAGGACCAGAAACGCAGGCCACCCCCGGTTCCGCCCTGCATCTATAGTGGGGTCTAGGATCCGAACTCAGGACCTTCTGCCTGCAAGGCAGAGGCTTAACCCCTGAGCCACCTCTCCAGCCTGCCATTTGTTTTGATTATATCTATTAAGAAATATAATTCACAAATTTTTGAATTGTTATTAGAACAATAGTCTAATTAACAAATGTACATCAAATAAAGTTTGGAAAACTTGTTCTAGAATAGTTCATTGAAATAATCAGAGTCTGTGGTCCTTGAAGGTGTCCTGTTTTGAGGGAGACTTCAGAATTACAAAGTCACTTAATTATGAATAGATACAGGATAGTAGAAATTAATGTCAAATTGAATTACCAGAATGAGTCTTTAAAAAGCTCATCATGAATGAATTCTTAGAAAGATGCATAGATCACCAAATCTTGGGTAAAGGAGGGGCTTCACCAAGGGAAAATTTACATCTATCAAGAATATGGAATTAGGAAAGGGATACCAAGAATATGAGATAAGGAAAGGGCTCCAGGAGCAAGAAGGAAAGCTGTCACATTTGCTGCATATCTACCTGAGTTTGTCAAGAATAATTTCCTGGTTCAGAGAAGAGACTTTTCCCCCTTAAGGATATGAAGAAAGCTCTCCTTATGTTTGTTTGTGTACAAAACAAGCATTGTGGGAGAAAGCCAAAACCTTTTCAGAAGTAATTGCTTTTACAACCCTAATCAGGGAGACCCTTGACCTGAAGAACCTGGCCAGAGGCCATGTAAGAGCTCCAAAGAGAGGAATGCATTTTGTTCTCTGTAGAGAAATACAAAGGAGACCCTGTTTGCATGTAGCCTGTAGAGTCTCCAAGCAACCCCAAGACCTTTTGTTTTGGTCTGTACTTTTAGATGCCACTGGATTTGCAAAATGCTCCCTTCTGTTTCTTAAATCCAGAATTGGCAAATTTACTGGAATCCCAGAAGACCCTTTGAACTTCCTGTTTACTTCTCTTCATAGCCCTAAGTCTGCTTTTCCATGACTTTTTCAAGTCCCCAAGGCCATGTTAGCTTTTCAAATGTGAAAAACACAACACAATAGCTGCCTATGTCTCCTCAAATTGGAGAGCTTCTAGAGAGCAGTTTTGAAATGCACAAAAGTAGTTATGAGTTAGTTTTTAATCTCCCTAGATTACTTAATGATTAGGCACAGGGCTGCAAGGCCAAAGGAAGAAGGGAAATCTAAGAGAGGTAAACTTGCATCCATAATCAGGTGCTCAGGTCTGTGGACTCTGGAATTCCTGGAAGTAATGGGTGCTGCAATGGAAGCTTCACCTTTGCATGAGGGGGAAGAACTTCAGTGGACATAATGTATTCAGACAGGGACTTTGTACTCAAATAAACAACATTTAGATTCCAGTTAAAAACCAAATGTCTTAACTGTAGACCTTTCAACTAAGAATTTCTAAGAGTGGGGCCTGAGTTTGTGCTTTCTATCAATGGCCTGAATCCATCACAGCGATGTTGGCATCTGACCTGTTGCATCTGAGTTTTCCCTAGTTATTCTAAACCAACTCCAGTAGCGGCACTTCAGGCAAAACAACTGCATAAACAATGGGAATATCCATTTTCTAAGGATGGGTAGTTTAGAGTAGAATAAGATAGGTTCTATTTATTAGGAAACAACTGAGCATATATATGGGAATCTAGGTCTTCTGTGGCTGAAGACATATGCATCAACTGATAAATATCCCAAACAGCCCCAGAGGAAAACATTGTCTTCAACTCCAAGGCTTCATCTTTCATTATTTTGGAAGTGAGATGTTATGTCACCCCACTAACAGGAGGGAAAGTACAAGGCAGGATAAAACAAGATCGGTTTCTGAAATTCCCACATGAGAATAACTGACTGACTGCATTATAGGGCTACGGATGTGCTTTTACCGACTACTACTGATCCTGGCTGATAGAAATGAGACACTCAGATTTTGTCAAAACTAGAATGATGGTTTTGCACTAATGTTGCTACTATAAATATTGAAGATAGAGGTTTAAGAAGTAGGTAGAGGATGGAAGGAGGGTCTCTGAGTACCTTCATGCATACAGATATAATGCCAGCGATGTCTCAGGCTGGGTGTACAGCATTATTCTTTCTTAAGGCAGGGACTTGATAAACCATTTCATTTCCATGGGCAATGCCAGTCATAATATGCATGTACTTACTTATTAATTCCTTTACCATATGAAATTTTGAAGACAGTATGCCCAGGTTCCAAGGTTCTGGTTCTTCCTCCACATGAGACTTTTATGTAAAAATATTCTTTATCTCCCTACATGCCATCTGAGATCATTTATTTCCTTTTTCAGAGCCTAATTTACAATTTCAGATAAATTTTATTTCATGTTAAATACAATCATAAGTAAAGTGGGTTATTATAGTGCCTCTTTGCTGATTGCAAAGTTTTAATGATGATGCCAAGGATGCCCAAAATTGCATGTACCTATATTATAGACTATGTCAAATAAATTCATTGGTATCTGTTATATTTGATATTTGTGGTACCAGAAAGTAGCTTTCTAAACATCTAAAACACAACTTAACTTTGAAAATAAAAGATAAATTATGTTAAAAGAAGATTCAATGGCACAGAAATATGTGGCTAGCTGAAGCATATTCTTTTGTAACAATTTAGTCTGTTAGGTTAGGATATGCTTTTAGCTGTAAGTGGCAAGAGACGGTTTGAATTTCACTTCATCTAGTAATTCTTGAGAAGTGACTCAATGAGATTTTCTCTCTGTATTGTAATTGAGTTTGCTTGTTTTTTTTTTAATTTTTTGTCATGAGACTTACATTCAGGAAATGGAAAAAAACACCAAATAATCTCCCATAGGAACAAAATTTTTACTAAATATTTCTTTCATGAAACAGTTCATGCAAGTTCTGCCAACTAGGTTAGGGCAGGACTTTTTTGGGGTGTCATTTATAAATCAGGAAATAAACTGAGCAATGTTAGCTAATTAGTTTTCTTGCAAAAAAGTGGGAGTTAAGTTCTGTCATTATACATCTCAAAGATTTTTTTTATTAAGTTCCAGTTCAGTTATTGACACGCCTTATAAGTCACCAAATTATTGCTCATGCCATGAAAGTAGAGAGGGGAACATGAGGTGAAAGAAAGAGGTCTGAAGGGAGGAGAAAGGGAAATGTTCCTCAAGGATCTTGTCTTTATCTGTGAAGGAGCAGCTGAGCTTGGTAGCTCATAGTAGGTTTAGTTCCTGCAGGTATGCTGCAGGAACTAGTATTACTCCAGAGTACTCTGCCTTCCTTTCTGCTTTCTCACAAACAGTCCTCGTGAAATGTCCACAGAAAGAAAATATCCTATCTCAGTTTTTTTTTTTGGTCAATATCCAATTTGTCACCACGAAGGTGATCTATCAGAGAACAACTATGTATGGATTAGGTCTGGCAATGCCCTAGGTCTAAGCAAGCCACAACCAGAGTCACATCATCAGTTCTATAAGAAAAACCATCTAAAAGAATATGTGATGCAGCAAACAAATATAACATAACAAATGCCACTGTGCTAGATGAATACAGACTGCCAATCTCATAATACCGCTAATACTTTCCTTTCTTTACCTTAATTCTGAGATCGTTAGGTTAAAAACCAATCTCACATGCACAAAGTTACTTAGAATACAGAGACAAAATTTCTTTGAAATAAATAGTCCATCTTGCACAATTCTCATCTACTGTTCTACTATATCACATGGAAGTCATTCCATTCATGATCTCTAGAAAGTTCCCATCAATAGAGACTCATATCTGGTGGGACAGATAACTACCCATGCATGCTGAGCAAATGCTCACCAAGTGTACTTTGTTCAGGTGGACAATTTTATTGTCCTTCTGCCTTCAGGAGACCCTAAGGGTGTGTCTGGGGTGGGGCAGGCAGGATGCTAATGAAGAATCGCCTGCAGCCATCAGTTCTCCCTTCCCTGGACTGGATGCTACTGATAAAATAAAATGCACTTACTTGCTCCCAAGCGACAGGTCTGCACCAGCGCCCTGGGGCGCCCTGAAAGCAAGGTTCCAGGAGCCCTGAGCCCTGAGTCCTGGGCTCTTCCTGGGCTTCTCTTCCTGCTCAGATCTCTGCCTTCTGTGCTCTTTCAGATTAGGAGGTGTTGCTATGGTGGTTGCTGCGGTTGTCAGGTAGACTCACTCCATCTGTCACCAGGAGGTTCCACAGTCGCTGACCCAAAGATCCCTCCTGACAGATGCCTTGTGAGCCGCGCCTGCAGCCCAGAGGCTGTTTTTGTTTCCCTCTCCTTCCTCCCTGGGCGAGGAGTAAGCTGCTCTCTCCCCCGCCCTCCTCTCCAGGCCAGTAAAGGACTCCCAAAGCCAGATAGTGCGTGGGAGGGTGGTGCTGACACAGGACAGCTGCGGAGGCAGCTATACAGCAGAAGCAGCTGTGGCGTCTCCCCCCGCAATTGCTGGGAAAGGGGTCAGCCAGAGGAGAGGGACTGGGGGCTCTGAGAAGGGAAAGGGGCCAGGGAGTGAAAGAACAGAGTGGCTGAAGCTCAGAGAAGAGCAAAAGCAGTGCAGCTAAATGTGTGTGTGTGTGTGTGTATGTGTGTGTGTGTGTGTGTGTGTGTGAGAAGGGAGAGGGAGGGACGACAACCCACGTTCTTGACCCTCAGAAGTTTTTCCCTGCCCTAGCTTAAATAGAGCACACTGGCAGATTGTCAGCATGAAATATCCCTATGTGAATTAGAGACTGTGTGGGATGTTGCTAGCTGCAGGTGTGCCTTTGTGTAATAGAACTGGCTGGGACTGTTCCCCACTCTGGCCATGTGAAACACAAAAGACAGAGAAAATATCCATGTTTTGGAAAATTGGGAAGGCCACACCCATACTGTGGTTTGATGGTGTAGGGAAGAGGCACTAAAGACTTAAAAAAAGGATAAGAGTTCCAATAATTTTTGAGAGAGCATAGATAGAACATTCATTTTATTTCCCTGTTGACATCTAGCATATTTTTAAATAAAAATATATGAGCATGTTTCTGAATAAGATCCTTTTAAGGGCTTTAAATGCCACTATCATAACTAAAAACAAGTAATTTGCAATGTCAAAAATTCATTTCATTTCTTAAAAGTCAATATGCTTCAACCAATATCATAAAATCCAACTGCTCTTCCACATGTTCTGCATACATGCTTCAAGCCTATTTCTGGTATATGTGACATCCTTGAAGCAATCTGTCATGCTCACCCAAAGAAAGTGCTGGAGCAAATATCACACAAACACTGCTGATATCCCTAAGATAGGATCTAAAATATGTTTACAATTATTATGGTCCTAATAGTGGAATAATATCTTACCATTTTTTCTGGCAGAAAGAAGCACATGATAAGTATGGCTAATTTTGTACATTTTGTTCTTATGATTTCATTACATTTCATAAGCCATGTTTTCCTTAGCATATATCCAAAACACAGAAGTTCCAGAACTACATACTCTGCATTGTCAAGAGACTGGTTCTGTCAAACTAACTTTGAGTTAAGCAAGCCTCTGGAAGCAGGACTTTCCTTTTAGCCTCTTTAAACAGCTGTTGTTTAAGAACATGGATTTAGTGTTACATTTGATATGTGTCACCACATGCAGAATTGACAAAACTCAATGCAAAACTGAATAAAACCAAATGGCAAATACCTATTCCAAACGCAAATAATCTATATGCTTTAAAAATATGATCTTGAGTGACACTATCCTTGTTTTCTTCTGATAACATCTATGCCTCTGTAGACATTTGTTTATTAAGATTGAATTTGTGTTTGACCATGTAATATGAACTCAAATGCTTGCTGTTATCCTTAATTACTTTTTCATTTGGATGCCAAGAGTGGTTTGAAGGAAATGCTTGACAACTTAACTCTGGTTTTCATTCCTCATACTCTTTGCTCCACACTGTCTCAGCTCCCAATTTCCAAACTCACTTTTGAACTTGCTCATAGGTAGCAAGTGCTTTGTTTTGCTCTCTAGCATTTATATCATGCAAAACATCTGCTGTTTATTTATGCATTTTCTTTTTTTTAACATTTTTTATTATTATTTCCGCTCATACAAACTTAATAGGTACACCGGTTCCCTCCATCCCTTCTCCTCCCCCCAAACCCCCTGCTCCCCCTCCACTCACCCCTCCCTTCCCATCCCCCAGTGCCTCCCACCCCAATTCCCAGAGAGTCCTTTAATGTGCATCCCTGACTCTCCTCTGGGCCCTCCTCTCCGATGACTTACAAGGACCCAGTGGCATTTCCCTTAACCCTTTCCCATGTTCCCCTTAAGCATAGGAACACTTCTGTGGCTGCCAACCCCTTGCCTCCAAGGATCTTGGTGCCTTTAGCAGATGCTAGACTTTGTGAGGTCAATAGTGTGTTGGACATTGCGTGGGCATGCAAAGTCCAATTATGATTGCTTTGGCCCTAACTTGTGTGGAGTATCTTGCAAATCATTGCTCCTCCCATCCTTTTGCTCTTACACTCTTACCGCCCCCTCTTCCGCAAATTTCCCTGAGCTTCAGGATGGGGAGAGATTAAGCTGGCCTAGTTCTAGGTGGTTGATATAGAGTCTCTGAAGTTCTGGATTGTGGTTTGTTGATTTTCTTTTGCAGTTTTGCTTCTCCTGCAATGCCCTTCACTCCATCCTGCTGGGCACTGTATATTACCCCCTGGCCAGAGACAAAAATCTGTTAAACTGGAGTCTTATTATAAGAGCACATTCAAGGGTAGATGTAATAAAAGTAGGAAACCTCAGTGAGGAAGGGGTCAATCACCCATTTGCAAAATGGTTACTTTTTATCTGCCAGACTATATGCCCTCCCATTTTCTATCATGATCTATGCAAATGTGTGCTTCATGACCTGAAATGTGTTTATTCCCTCCTACACAATAGTGCTTTCAGTATAGACTGTGATATAATAGGGACCCAGGATTGCTAAAGAATGATATCATGTATGACCTAACCATGGTGCTTGCTAGAAGAATGTGGTGATTCAGAGCAGGCTCTAGAGCATATGTGGTGTGGAGGACACCAGAATTGCTCAGCAATCTCTTTTTCCTCCTTCTCTTTGACTTTGCTATTCATGCAGTATATGGTATGAAGATTTGCACTGGTTACAGAAAGCATAGGCTAAATTTACCAAAAGGAATGCACACAACTCAGAGAAATAACTCCCTTTGTATCAAAATGAAGCCCCGGATTTTCTACCAGTCAGTCTAACAGGTGCCTGATGATAACTTACTATTTTATTGTTCAAAAGTAAATATTTTGGCAAAGATATGAGGAAAAGTAAACACATGTGCTGTTGATGGGGATGCAAATTCTTGAGGATTTGCATAAAGTACTATGGAGGTTCTCAAAAAAGTAAAAGTAGCACCATTGCATGTAAGAGGGAACTATTTAAATAAATTGTAATTGATACTTTGAAGGAGAATCTGTACTACCATTTAACGCAACATTTTCACAGGCTGCTTTCATTTCTTAATTAAAAACCTGCATCAATATACCAGTGGTAAAGAAAATGTGAAATATAAACTAATTGAAAAGTGAGGGAGCCTTGAGAAAACAAAGGACATTCTTTCATTCAAAACAACTTGGATGATTGTAAAACTGTTTGAGATAAGCCATTACCAAAAAGATAAATGTACTGTAACTTTAGCCCTACATGTAAAAAAAAAAAAAGTCCATACTGTAGAAACAGATTTTGAATAGGTAGTTTACAGGCACTGGATTAAAGAGAGGAAGGGGAAGGACAGATCTTGATTAAGATGTGTAGAGACTTCATTCTAGCACAGGGAATATGTTTAGTAATAGTCACATGGAGTGCAATTAATGACATTGTGTTACAGCTGTAAGATTGTGGAAAGCATATTCCTAATGTTCTCACCATAAAAATAAGTTGGCAAGTTGGTAGATGATTTTATTGAATTTTTTAAAATTTATATAAAGAGCAAAACATTACAGATTACCTTACAAGCACACTGAACTGTCATTTGTTGATTAACAAACAAAACAAAGCAAACTGTTTCCTGAATTCCAAAGATGGATATATTGCCTTGCCAGGAGAAACCTGACATCATATCATACAGCTTGAAAGATCCTTCAAAATGATCATTTAAATAGTTTTTGAAAAGTTTACTATAAAAATATGTCTTGGAAGTACAGTTGGGTACTTCCTTATTCTCGGTATGGAACAACAAGGAATACACACTGTTTTTGAGTGCAGGAGACTGAACAATGGACTTCATACATGATAGACAAAATCTCTACTATAGACTTTTGTTTCTTAACTTATAACTCTTAAGAATTCACTTTTTAAAGTGCTAATTCATTTTCCAGAACTCATTTGCAATGTCACTGGAAAGTGCCTCAGTGCAGTAGTCTTTCCATATTTACATAAAGACTGCTGCAAAGCCAGAACAGAATGTTCTATGTGCATAACATTTTATGGCTAATTCTATCAGTATGTTTAGGTTCCTTGACTCTGAGTAAACCTTGCACCGATCTCAGGCCTTTCCTAGGTTCCATAACTTTCAGAATCTGGACCTGATTACTGAATAATCTGCAAAAAGCTAATGGACAATCAAAGCAGAAAGAAGTAAGGAAAGTGTCTTGGATTCTCAGGAGTGAAACAACAACCCCTTGAGAGCAACAAGAATTTGAATCTTCTATAAATATTTAGACAAAACCTTTTAGAACATTGACTATCAGCTGCAAATTATACTAGTTCCAAAATTTCTCAGAATCCTTAGGACACATAAATAAGCTGGTTGTCCCAGTTTAAGTTTCCAAAAGTCTGTTAAGCACAGCCACAATCACTAAAGAACATTAGAAGAATGAAAAATGAAATATAAAAGCTCATTGTGAAAATATGTATTCTTGTTGATAATATGTAACAAGTTAAGCTGCTTTGTATCTCTTTATTTTATAATATTGCCCAGATTACAGGAATTGGACTTACAAACCCAGAGATGCATCTGAAGGTATGCTTTAAAATGTAACTGACCACAGTGCATTCTATTTCCAACTTCATGTTCAACAATAAGCTATCAAGTTATTCTTAGGCAGGCTTGGAAAAAACCCAAATATTTGCAAATTGTAACAATGAAATAGAAAATATAATTACACAATTATATTACTTTGTCATTTATGTCAAAGTTCCATTTCCATTCATCTACATATGTGAAATAGTTAAAATTTTAACATCATATATAAAGTCAGATTTTATTGGTTTAATAAAATCCTAAACAAAACAGTAGTTTAAATACTACAGACCTTCTGGGGGCTCAAACTTAGTAGCTCAGAAGTCAATTGCATGCAACACAATTGTAAGGAATTTAGCACCTTTAGTCTTCTTGACTTTCTATTCTAGTGATCCATATGTGTTTGCTTGATTTATGATGATTTAAAAGCATCTATGTTCCAGGCAGTTTGGAAGTTTATTTTGCAAATTCTGAAGTTATATCATGTCAGAAAGACCCAATATCTGGCTGCAAGGAAGCTTACAGAAAGATGCTCAGGGAGCATGAAACATTTTTTTTTTAACTAATGGAGAAAAGGGTGGTGGCATACTTTAGGAGATAATTAGCAACTTCTGCCTTCTGTCTGCCTCTGAAGTTGGCATTCTATTTGCACTGAATGTCTTGGTTTAGAGACAAAATTAAAAAATATTGTGACTCCAAGAATTTAAGAACTTACAAACACATGCATAAGTCTATAACAAAACATTCTGCCCCGCCTAAATTGGAATAATCAGGCAATGAATTTAGATCACTATAGTAATAGTTTTAATTATTTTCCTCTTCTTAATTAGGTTTCACAATTGTAATATTTCTGCCAGTTTATTTTGGTGTGATAATGAGATGTCAGTTGGTGATATTTTCTTGCTCAGTTTTTTCTACCATATTTTTTCAAGACAAAGAGTACAAATACCCAAACTCCTATCTATATTGTCAGTGAAATTATGAAACTATAATATCAAAACACAATATTTGCAATGAAAAGTGCCCAGACAAATAACAAATGCTTCTGTAAAAGAAAGCCAAGAAACTCCAACATAATTATTTATGAAAAGTGATACCAGTGAGGATAAAGTTAGTCTTTCTTTTTGAGAGCTAGAAGCACCTATTATAAAGAAACTTGGTCATGGTACAAACTGAACAAGATCAAATGCTGAAAACAGAGTTCCCTAGAAACCTTCAGGTCACTAGTAGTCCAACTCCAACTTACCCTACCAATTCCCTTTGACTTCAACTTAAAATAAGAACTGTATATTTGGAAACATGTTCATGATGGCATGGATCTAGACTGGAAAAAGTCCTTAAAAGCTGGGAAAGTAAGCATAACAGATATGAAACGGCAGAAAACATTGATTGTTAAAATATTGGAAGAAAAACTAATAAAAACTCCTCCACTTGCCTCACTTCTTCTCTAGGTCAATGATAAGAATTTTGGTTGTCCCACTTTATATTTCAGAAGGGATATTATAAATTCTTTTTCTGATGTGCCTGACTTGTACCCAAGATACTTCCTGATTACTCGATTGAGCTAGAATACAGATTATTACTTCACAAACCTTTCTTTTCCAACCCTCAAAAATGAATATAGATGCACAGAGTATCCAACTTATTTTCTGCTAATCACCAAAACAAGAATCGCGGTAAGACTGTAAGAGCAAAAGGATGGGAGGAGCAATGATCTGAAGATTCTCCACACTAGTTAGGGCTGAAGCAATCATAATAGGACTTTGCATGCCCTGCGCAATGTCCAACACACTATTGACCTCACAAAGTCTAGCATCGGCTAAAGGCACCAAGATCCTTGGAGGCAAGGGATTGACAGCCACAGTAGTGTTCCTATGCTTAAGGGGAACACGAGAAAGGGTTCAGGGAAATGCCACTGGGTCCTTGTACATCATCGGAGCGGAGGACCAAGAGGAGAGTTAGGCATACACAATAAAGGACTCTGGGAATTGGGGGGGAGGCACTGGGAGATGGGGAGGGAAGGAGGGGGAGCAGGGGGTACAGGGGGAGGAGGAGGGAGGGAGGGAACTGGTCTACCTATTAAGTTTGTATGAGCGTAAATAATAATAAAAATGTTAAAAATTAAAAAAAAAACATGCTGAAACTTAATACTGAATACTGCTTTGGGAGGAACTGGGACATCATCTATACCAGACATCTAATCTGACACTAGTTGAAATATATAATAAAAATCAAATGTATGTATGTGTAAAAAAAAAAAAAAGAATCACCAGTCATTTGAGGAAGTCTTCAGCATGGCAGAGAAAAAACTGAAAGCAAATATATTGAATGAAATAATTTAAAACAGTCCAACTTAGAAAAAAATGTGAAATAATGTGAAGCATAAAGGAGAGATAACCATGGAACAAATAGAGAATACCTATTTTAAAGAAACAGTACAGGTAAATGTAATGTTTTCCTATGCTGCTCACTGACATTTGAATTCTAAAACATCCCCTTCATAGGAGCAAAGAAGAGTAGAGTGGTTGTTAAGTGTTGGGTCCAGGGAGAAGTTAGAGATCTTTGTAGAGAAGTTGGCAATTAATTTATAATGTGTACATGTCTCAGTCATCATATTATAATCATTGAATACATACAAATTTATTTGTTCATTATACCTCAGTATAATTGGAAAAAGAAAAAGAGAAAATATTTAAAAGAGATCTTGGAAACAGTCTAGTAAGCTTATTATCTTTAAATGCTTTGGTAGTAAAACACATGGAAATTATCAAGAATATATGTGGACACAGGACAAAGAGATGGAGAATCATCTTTACAGTGAGAAATCAAGGTATACTTTGCCAGGTGGTCCAGGTCAGCTTGAAGTTATGAACCAAATTGATACTATGCTCTCTTGACATATAGTGTAAAGTAAATGGCAAATTTAAATAAATAAAACTTAAGATGGCCCTTTATATCTCTGAACTTTCTTCATAACTCAGATCTCAGACTAATCATAAGAATGACATCAGACATATTCTAACCTAAAATATAATGAGAAACAAGAAGAATCTGAGAAAGTGTTTTATCCTAATGTACAGAATTTAAATTATGAAGTATAAAAAGAACAGTAAGTGAAGACAAAGGAAATCTGAAATAACTATAGACTTCAGCCAGCAATGATGAACTGATATGGTATTGACTATAAAAGATACATCATAGTATAGAATATGCTAATAAGGAAATTAGGGGAGACAAGGAAAGTATACCACATCTCTGTTATTTTCTGAATCCTTCATAATTATAAAACTGTCCAAAAAATAAAATCTGTCACATGAAAGAAAAACATTGTTAGTGTAGAAAAGACTCATAGATGAATGTTGAACAAGGGGGTGAAAATATGATTTTGGAAACTGTATCAGCGACTGAAGAGGTTTGATATCAATAATCAAGGAGGGTATAGGGACTGCAGACAGATGGTAATCCCTGACCTTTCCTCACTGCAGTATCCTACTCCTATTTCATATACCTTTGAGTCTCCTCTTATATTAAGATCTTCATTTAAACTCTATTATCTTTGGTTAGGAGGTTATCTTCAATACCAATCACGATGGAGCCAAGGGCAGTGCAGAAAAAGCAAAACTGAAAACAATATCAAGCCATAATTCAGAACACCAAAGACCCTACATTTATCACTGAAACCAGACCAGCCAAATTTCTCCCCATCCTAAAGCTCAGGAACCTTGTGGAAGAGGAGGCAGCAAGATTGTAAGAGCCTAAAGATGGAGAGGAAAATGATATGCAAGATACGCCACACAAGTTAGGACTACAGTAGCCATAATCAGACTTTGACTGACTTGCACAATGGCTGACATGGCATGGATTACTGGTAGTAAGATCCTTAGAGGCAAGGGATTAACAGTCATAATAGAGTTTCCATACTAATGGGGAGCCTGAGAAAGGGCTCTGGGCTATGCTACTGAGTCCTTACATCTCACTAGGATGGAGAACTCTGAGGGAGGTTTGACATTCACACAAAATGATGCTCCAGAGGATGAGAGGGTAGAAGGGGGAGGCACTGGGAGAAAGGGAGGAAGGGACAGCAGTAGAAAGAAGGGGAAAAGGCAAGGAAGAGTGCAAGGGGAGACTGGGGAGAGGTGGAGCAAGGATAGGATGGAGGTACTTATTGAGCTTGTATGATTGGGAAAAAAATAAAATGTGGGAGGAAAAAAAGAGAATATCCTAAACCTTCAAAAAAAGAAAAAGAAAGAAACATAGTCTTGAAGAAATTAATGATCAAATAAATATAAACCATAAGGGAAAATTGCATGTTAAAATGACAAAAACTTACAAAAGCTAGTATAATGAGAACACAAAAGTAACATCAATGCTAAGGTGCTATGCTCCTTCTAGCAGTGGAAGGGTATGATGTCTTTCCAAGCAAGTATAAGATCTACCTGATTAGACCTTGTCTGATAAGGGCATGGGGAATGGTTCAGTCAGTAAGGTGTTTTCTTTGCAGGCATGAAAATTGGTACTCCAATTCCAGAACCCACTCTGAAAAAAAATGAGAGAGGAGGAGGAGGAGGAGGAGGAGGAGGAGGATCAAGCTTGCATTCTGAGCACAGGGGAGACAAACATGTGTATTGGACTTAATCCCTGAGACTCATTTTAGATGACTTCTGAAGAATGTTATCCAAGGTTGCCTTGTGGTCTCCACACACACAGATGACTGTGCACACACGTGCACCTGAACATAATATATGCATCTTCACCCACAAGAAAACACAGATACAAATAAAACATCATGACAGATAAGTCTATATTGAGGACGATGCAGTTCAAGCATACCTAGGTCATGAGAGCCAAACGAAACCTTAGAGTCTAGTGAAAGAGGGGAATGGGAATAACGTTTGACTTAACAGAATCACAATCATGACTACAGTGACTATAGCCACTGTAAACCTACAGCAAAATTGGTGGGAAGTTTACTTGGAAAAAGGAGAGAGAAACAATTTGCAGTATTGGAAATCTTGGATATAAAACATGAATTGATGTATAATGAGATATCAGTAAAATGGTAGGAGCAGAAGAATAAAAATAATTTAAACTTTTGTTTTTTTCTACAGTATTCAGGCAGATGACAGGGTTTAGTAAAATTCTGGTATAAAGAACAATTTACACTTTGATTATGATTTAACTTAATAAAATGTAATTTAAAATAATTAATATATAATTTTCTAGAAAGTTATCTGCCAATATGAGGATATACAAAGTGCCACTTCTTATTGCTGCTATGTCCCTTTATATAGTTGTATATTTCACAAAATAGCTATTTAGGTAAAATTATCTTTAAAAAGATGATTCTCACCTGGTCAAGTTGAGGGGAACATTTCCTGGAAAAAAAAAAATACAAAACACAACTGCCAGATCTTTGAATTGTTTTTTTCTGTTGTTAAGTGAACATTGTTTATAGAGATATAGCTAAAGAAATTGCCTTTCCCCCAAACTTGTACTTATGCCTCCCCGCTACCTTCAGGAAGCTGTACAGACAGAACAGCTGCTGGGCAGTTCTGTCTCAGACAAGCCCACATCCCTATCAGAAGCAGGAGGGGCTGCCCCTTGGGGACCCTCCCTGAAAGCTGCAGCTGGTATAGGAACAGCAATCAGCAGCCATCTGGGATTAAAATGTTCCTGCGTGGGGAGCTTTGGCTCAGTAAGTTTCAGCTGGGGTAAAATGTTAATCATATAAATCCAACATGCTAATGTGTTTATAAATGGAGGGAAAAAAATCAGATTTTTTTTTCCCTCAGCATAATACACAAAAACAGAAAGAATTAACCTTCACTTGTGGGTCAGCTACTTTAATAGTATATCCAGCTCTTTTGTCTCCTCCTTTATATTTCCTTTGATTCTTTAGCCTTCGATTTTTGGTAATTTTTTTAATTTAATTTATTTTTTTTCTAGTTTTACATGCAAAATGAGTGAGTGTTTCTGCCCAACTTCTTCCCTTTCTCTCCCCCTTTTCTCCCCTGGTCTGCCTTCCTCGATCCATCTGACTCCCTCACACCCTCCTATCATCTGCTTCCCTTTAGATTGCTCTAGTGGGGTCCTCTGAGGCATATTAAGTGGCCCTTCCTTGGGTAAACCCACTGATGGGGCACTCCCCTTCACATGTATATAATTCACTGCATATAATTATTTCTCCTGAGATCCTTGCTAGTCTGTGGGGGAATGTTGATATGCCGGCCATTGTTCAGGACTGGTAAGGATAAGTTTCATTACAGTGAGTTCCTGGATGCAGCAGCCCTGCCTTAAGTGGAATGTCTTGACCAACAGCTGACCACCGTATGTTTAGTCTCTTACAATCTTACTGCCTTCTCTTCTGCAAGATTTCCTGAGCCTTAAGATGGGAAGATGTTTGGTTGGCCTGATTCTTGCTGAGGGTTTCAGGGTAGTAGGTACTCTGTATTCTGGTTGGTTGGTGTCTATTTTACTATTCTTCATTGCACTAGGCTGTGTGTTGTTTTGGTGCTGAGATGTTTTCTTATCTAAAGGTAAAAAGTGAGGTGTTTAGTTGAAAGTTTACACTTGGGTGTTTATGAGACATTCCCATCCTAGCTACTGCCAATTTGCTTTCCTCTACTGTTGTTTAGAGTGGTTTACAACACTGGCCCCTGTGGCCCCTGTCATAGGACGGAGTGCCTAGGGAGAGGTGGTGAGAGGGGGTTAGAGTCTAATGAATGAGCAGGTAGTTGGTTTTCTGGAGTTAGTCTTCATTTTAAAGCTCAGAGGGAACCCTTTCCTACTCTTACTAAAACAGCCATGTGTGCTTTCATCTAACTCACTTAGTTTGTGACAAACTGAGTCCTCAGTTATTTAACTTATGTCTTCTCAGAAAGCAGTACTTAAGAAGTCACAGAACATACCTCTTTTTTATCATTTCATCTTAGCATCTTAGAAACCCATACATATACTGGATTGTTTTGACTAATGGGCTGAAGGACAGAGAACAGAAACGATGAGGTTTAGAGACTCAAAAACTGTTACCATCCAATAAACTATCTGTATAATGCAATGATGTACCAACACTTAAAGTTAATGGGATGATTAAACTAGATAATTAGCATAAGTCTTTTGAAATGATAATTATTATTTGAAGGTTATAGTTTATCATTATTGGACCTGGTTACCAGACAATAAGAATGATAACTTAACCACAAATTCATTTTCATACCTTTAATTTAGAGTAAAAACAAGAGAAGAAGCTGAAGGAAATAGAAGTGCATTAGGATTAAACAAGCTTCCTAGGAACTGTAGCTATTTATTGAAAAGTACAATGAGGACTTTGGACGTGCTGGAGAAAGGTGGGAAATAAATTATGCATCATGAGTAGCAAAGTAAAGTAGTATCCCAAACATTCTAAATATTTAAAATCATTAAAGTTACTCCACGTATTTCTCTCTCTGATCTCTCTATTTCTGATCTTGGTACCAGTAAGCATATTTTTATTAAGTACTAAATACAGTATACTTTTGGATGTTAAATTAATACATATTGTTAAATGAGTACACAATCCAGGTTTGTAAACATTCTATAAAATTTAATGGACTGTCTACAGGTATAATTTTCTACAGATAGAATATTTTCAGGAATTGTATGTGGAAAGAAATGGGGGTGAAATGAAATAGAGACATGAAGCTCTGTGAAAAGTGGTGTGGACTTTCTTTGGCTAAGTCAGCACTCCTGTTCCTCCGTCTCCCTTTGCACTTCTTCCTTGGGCATTTTATTCAATTGGTTTTCACCTCTCCTTTATCTCCATTCTGCCATTCAACTTATGCATGACAACTATCAAAAAAATAAAAAAATAAATACATGTTCCAACTCAGAAATCATTGCTCTTAGTTTCACGAGATTTATGAAACAGTTGATCTGTTCTTAAAGTACAAGATGCAAAGGAAACCCACCCTCAACCTTTTGGGGGAGGGATGCTCTGATCCTCCCTTCCCCTTCTCTAAACAAATATCTTCCATGTGATGGTTTGTTCATCCCATTTGCTCTTTCATCTTCCTGTAAAATTTGGCTTTTACTTGCTTCTCACACCCAAAATGCTCTTGGCAGGGCCATGGATAAAAACTTATAAGAACAAAATGTTCTACACAGATAGTAGTTCATGCCATTCTGGGATATCATATTAGTTTATCTTTCATTTAGTCTTCATTTCCACAGAATGCTGTGCAGTTTACACTACAAAGTTAAAGTTGAAAATTGTTCTATGCTAATTAATTGAAATTATGAACTATCATGTCTTAATATTCAACACTGCATTTCCCAAAAATATTTTTCTCTGAAAAATCATTATGCCCTGCAGAATACTGGCAGATCAGAGGCCTTCTGTGTGAAGTAAAGAGATCCTCTTAATTATTTACTCCTTCAAACCTTGGTTTTGTATTTGCTGACAGCACACTTTTCTGGTTCGATTTTTGTGGCACATTTTCTCGGGAGATGTGGTTTTATTTCATCTCCTTCTGCAGCACTCTGCAGTGATGGACATAACAGGTACCTCTCTGACCAGTGTGTTGATCTGCCTCTATATGTAGCTACTGGACATTTGCCATGCAGAAAGCAGAAATGAAATAATTTCACAAACTATAAACATCATCTATGAACAAGGAGCTGCAACATATTCTCCAAGAATTTGGATAATTTACATAACATGTGCTGAATGTAGCTGGTTGAAAATTTCAAAGCAAAATTTTCTTTAGAGCAAGAATTCATGTAGGTTATATTTTAAACAAGAAAATACCTTACTGCCCCCTGGTGTTCCAATGTAACTTTGCTGGCTAACCAATCAATTTTCCACACCCACATTCCTCGCTTAATTAAGTTTTTTCCTATTGCAGCTACGGTGTTATATATTTTTTTTTTTTGCTTAGAAATCAGACTTATTTAAACTCTAGCTACAAATTTTGTGATATTAATATATTCAGTACTTTTGTATTCGTTCAACTGATATGCTGGACATTACTGCAGTCTAAAATTAAGTGTGAGGTTTTAGATGAAAATCAAGGTTAGACCATTTTGCAAATGAGTGATTGACCCCTCTCTTACCGCGGTCTCCTACTTTTATTCCTCTGCCTTTGAATATACTCTTGTAACAAGACTAATTTAACAGGTTCAAGACTCTAATTTAACAGGTTTTATCTCTGGGTTTTCTAATACCCATCAGGATGGAGCCAAGAGCATTGCAGGAGCAGCAAAACCAAAAAAAAAAAAAAATCAACAAACCATAATTCAGAACATCAGAGACTCTATATCAACCACCTGGAACTGGGCCAGCCTAATCTCTCCTCATCTTGAAGCTGAGAGAAATTTGCGGAAGAGGGGGCGGTAAGATTGTAAGAGCACAAGGATGGGAAGAGTAATGATATGCAAGATACTCCACACAAGTTAGGGCCAAAGCAGCCATAATTGGACTTTGCATGACCTGCACTATGTCCAACACATTATTGACCTCACAAAGTCTAGCATGGACTAAAGGCACTAGGATCCTTGGAGGCTAGGGACTGACAGTCACAGTAGTGTTCCTATGCTTAAGGGGAACACAGGAAAGGGTTCTGGGATATGTCCCTGGGTCCTTGAACCTCATCGGAGAGAAGGACTCAGAGGAGAATTTGGCATGCACAGTAAAGGATGCTCTGGGGATTGCGGGGGAGGCACTGGAGGATAGGGAGGGAGAGGAGAGGGGAGGGGGAGCAGGGGGGTCGGGGGGGAGGTGGAGGTGGAGGGAGGGAGGGGACTTGTGTACCTGTTAAGTTTGTATGAGCAGAAATAATAATAATAATAATAATAATAATAATAATAATAATAAAGAAAATCAAGGTTAGAGCTCTTGCCTAACATGCACAAGGCCCCAGCTGGATTCCCAGCACTGATCAAGAGAGCACATATCCTTAGTGTAAGGTATGGTGAGTAAGCCTGTGCTCTTATTTAGCGCTCTGAAGGAGATCTTGAGTTCAATGTCATTCTGGGTTACATAATAAGGTCCTATAAATAAATAAAGTAAGTAAATAAATAAATAAATAAATAACTTTTAATAAATAAAAGTAGGCTATAAGAAAAAAATCCAACCAATCAAGTTTTCTTCTTTTTCATCCCTTGCTACTTTTCCTCTTTCCTCTTCTATTCTCTTTTTTTTTTGTGAATTAAGTTTTTTTATTCTTTTTTAAATTACTATTTTATTTTTCCAATTTTACAAGCATATTGACTACTTATCCCTGTTTCCCTCCATTGTTTCTTCTTCCCATCCCTCCATCAATCCCACCCTTCTTCCAGTCTGCTTCTTGGATCCCAGTGTTCCCTCTAGCTTGTCTACTCTTGTGGGGGTTCAGGCCTCTGTGGCTTATCAAGTTGCCTGTCTTTGGACTACCCCACTGATAGGGGCATTTCCCTGCACTCAGGTTTGCACTGTGTGTTCTTATCTCTCTTATATTCTCTCATATTTTTGACTAGGGAGACTGATACGTCTAATCTTCTCTAGTTGATGAACCTGAAACCCAGAATGTGCTATGATCTAGATCCAGTCTAAAAAACAGAATAAGAACCAGTCTCAACTAGAAGATTTTGAGGCACTTTCTAATCTACAAAAGAATATTTTTCTTACCAGTCATCAGTAGTTGGGAGGAGTCACACAATCTTAGTCTTGAGTGGCCCATTCTGCTTTGTGAATTTACACATTCAGACATTCATCTCCTGCGGAAACACCTTCATAGATGTACTCTGAATAATGTTTAACAAAGTATTTGGCCACCTTACAGTCAACTCCACCTTAAAAGGGGACACTTCAACCATCTGAATCTAACTACCGTGTTCAGTTTTTATACATACTTGAGAAAATTTGCAAAGATAATAACACTTCTTTTTACTTCCAAATTATATCAGAGAGAAGCACAGAAATAAATTATATTGGACATTCAGAGCTGATGATGATCTTTCTAGAAAAGCATTTACTTACTTGTCTCACTGCATAATTGAAGAAGTATTTCATAAGGGAGATTTAAAATGACAGAGATCCATTTTTTTGGAGACAATTATCACAATTTTAATGGTACAAACTTGGTAGAACTAGGCTGCACATCTATTTCTGTTCCATAAAAATATACAGTAGAATAATCCTATCACTACTTGCTTGACAAATTTAAAGCTATAAGGGGAAGCTGCCCATATTAATAGATAACAAACAAATAACATTTAGATTATTAAGTATTTCCTCCCACATTTTATTTTTTTCTTAATCATATAAGCTCAATAAGTACTCCTGTCCATGGAGGGGTTGTTGTCATGTCAGCCATTGTGCAGGTCAGGCAAAGTCCAATTCTGGCTGCTGTAGCCCTAACTTGTGTGGAGTATTTTGCATATCGTTGGTCCTCCCCATCTTTAGGCTCTTAACAATCTTGCCACCCCCTCTTCCACAATCTCTCCCAATTTTAAAGTTATTACAAATCTTGATATACCCCAGGCCTTTTTCTTTTGATTGTCCATTGACAAGTATGAGGAAGTTTTCATTGTGAATTCCATTGACAAGTGTTTGTGAAGCACCTACTGTCTGCCATACGCCCATGGCAGGCACCTGCTATATACACATAAGTGATATAGATGAACATGACTTGTGGTACAATGTGATCTTACATTCAAAGACAATACCTTACGTTATAAGGCACAATAGAGATCTCATGAGAAATAATTGCAGATGTTTTGATTTATTTGCTTATAAACAGGGAGCAGTATTTGAAGAAAAAAAAAAGGAAAGACCCCTGAGGCTAAATCTCTTCCTGATCAATTACCCAAGGCTCCCTGCCTAATGCAATCATAGGGAAAAGTAAGGAAAAGAAATAAGCAAGTTGATAGGAAGGACATTAGGCTGTTTAAAAATCACTTTAGTGAGAAATAATGGCACTAAAGTGCTTCAGAGAAAGAAATACACTTTGAAATTCCAGTTAGGCATAAAGGAATTATATAAAATCAATGCTCAAAATTTATTTTAATAAGATAATTGTTTTGAGAATTCAGGATGCAAGAACATCTTTGTTCTACTTTAAAAAGAAGTCTTGGATTCTAAGAAAAGGAAAAAAATAGTATGTTATGAAAAAGAATTGAACAGAACTTGTGGATTTTATTTAAAAACCTTTCTTTACAAAATTATGTTTAGTATTTAAAAATTGAGAATTTATCTTCATAGATAACTATAATTGCAGATCTTAAAACTTCTACAAATGCTGCAATTGTAACAAAAGAACTTTCTACATATAATCGATTATAATTGTTTTTTGGCTTCTACACTGAGTCATTAAGAATAAATGTCAGTATTTGTAATGGTACACAAATTAGTCTTGCTGCAATGGTAATGATTTTCAATACTCCAAGAGCAAGGAAGAAAAACTGAAAATGCATTTAGAAGATGAAGATAAATGTGGAAAATATACTACTGCTTTAGCAGGTTCTGAGTCATGGGGATCTTTCAGCCAAAAAGAATATTATTGTCTGACTGAGGACTCGTAGCTACATTTGGGATGTAATGCCATCATTCTGTCAAAATTAGTTGCTCAAAAAATTTATAATTTCAAATTTATATTTTAATACTATTTGCAATGCACATTTCAGCTCAAACATGAACTTTTGATATGTATTCATTTCTTGGAGGTTATTCATTGAAGTCGGAAGTACAATGGACTGTTTAAATAATGCAGTCCCAAAGAATTTACTTGCTTAGCTTTGCTAGCCTACATTCTTTTCTTTCAGGCTCCACCCTAGTTTCTTCATCCCTTGTCATTTAAGGTCTAATTAGTCTTCACTTGCTTTGAAAGTTCAAATGATCCTGAATTGCTTAATGGGTGAGCATTCAGCTTATGCTCTTCAGACATTTAGCACAGTTGAACAAGGAGCTTATAATTAAAGAACTTCAATCTTTCCATTGCTACCCAGCAATATCCAGGTCTCCGAACTTCGGAAAAATACAAAATGATGATTTTTATTTTCAACTAAATACATCTACAATTCTGTGGTAATAGTATTCCTTAAAGATTTCTTATAAGAGAAACGAGCTTATTAAAAGGCAGAATACAAAGATTAAACATGTTAAAAAATATGTTACCTGTTAATGTGAAGGCACATGAAAAAACATGTTGGCATCTTGATGTAAATATTGTGTTCAAGGAGTCTTGTTTTATTGTCTAGGTCCCAACCTGTAAAGGATAACTCCATTGCATTCTATGCATTTACATTCTATGCTAAAGGAAGTATTTGAACCTTAGATTGCACTTTGAATGTCTGAAGAAACTGATTGAGCATATGCAGTCCATATGGGGCAGGGTCCAAGGACTGACATGTTTATTACAGAGTGAATCAGAAACATATGCACACTGATTATACTGTTTTACTGGGTTTGAAACTTAGCAAGTATAATGAGATTTTTGCCTGTGAGCCTAATCTATTTTATTTGCTAAAAGTTGAAGGAAGTAGCTTTCCCCTTTTCTCTTCTTCCACGAGCTGCCTCCACCATTGCTGTTCAGCACTAGCCAGACCAACTACTCCTGGGGATTTCTCTATTTCCTCAATGTAAGTGGCCATGGCCTCATCCAGACACCCACTTTTCCAGGCAAAGACACAATACTCCTCACAGGTCCGAGGGGACTGCTGAGTGCATTATGAGAAAACACACTGCACTAATAGCAAGCCGAATCTGAGTCCATATTCTAAACATGATGAAATTGAGATGCAAATAGGAAGTAAGCATCTTTAGGGAAATAGCATGGGCTCCAATATCATTGCAACTTAGAAAAGACAAATGTTAAAATAACTCATGAAGCCAGCTGCTTTGTGGAACAATTGTATTTCTCACTTCTCACCCAGTCTCCTTTTACTGGTTTTTAACTTGGTTTAGCAATGAACACTTTTTTAAGTATTTAAAAGAAATCAAGCTTTAGTCACCACATCATTTTATGTCTGAATTTAATGAATGTATATCAAAAATTAATGAATGTATATAAGAGTTACTAAAATAAATAACAAAGGTATACTTGGATGTAACTGTTGTTTGGATAAAGCTTAGCATCAACATAATATTTACAAATTTTTTGGGGGGCTGGAGAATGGCTGAAGGGTTAAAACCTTTACCTCTCAAACAAAAGAACCTGAGTTCAAATTTGCAGATTGCATGTAAAAAATGCTTATTGGATATGGCAGCAGTTTATAATTCTGGTTCTGGAAGGTGGAGGCTGGGAAACCTGAGAGCTAAGCAATAAAATAGAAGAGCAATCCAGGATGATTCTGGTGACACTCTTGGGCCTTCACATGTACAGTCATTCAAGGGTTCTCTTGTATACATGCTCACATACACATAAACACCCATGCACATTCACACACAGAAATGTATTAATAATTTCTATTTATGATTTATTCCTGAAAAACTAATTACTTGTTTCAGTAAATGAGTATGCTATGCTAGGATGGGTGAGGGTATGATCCAAATACTAAAAATACTAGAATTTATGTAAAAATATGACATTTTTCTTACTGCTTTCAAAAACTTAATTGAAATTCAGCAAGTAATTCTATTTTATCCATTAATAAAACAAACTTAGAAATATCTAGTATATTTCCAGAGTTTCACAAGCAAACTCAGTCTGTATGAATATACTTGGTATTACAACTGTACTAGTATTGTTCAGTTTCATCATCATCATTGTTATTTTTACATAGTGTCTTGCCCTGTATCCCTGGCTGGTCTCAAACTTGAGATCCCCCTGCCTGAAGCTCCTGAGTGTTGAGAATACTGGTAAGCTTCACTGTGTCCCACTTGGCAGTATTTCTTGCCACATCAGATATTCCATTGTTGCCAAATCCCCAGCCAGGCCAGCTGGGGAAAGAGAGGGCCTCGAGGCAAATGGGCAACAGGGTCACCAATCAGACCCTGGGAATCAGGTGAGGAGCAAGCAGAGATAAGCTGTGGCAGATTCAGAGTTATTAAGGGCATTTGGGCTTATATAGGGTCAGGGTCCAATCAGGTGTTTCCATCCCTCCTGGGGGGGGGACAGCCACCAGTCATTTAACTGTTTACTAGGTGTCCATTACAGGTGCAGGTTAGACGGTCGCTTCCCATTGGTTGCTCATCCCACCACCTGCATGGTTCTCTATTGGAACCCTCTGGGGCATATCTGTACATCCAGGCATGTCCTGAATTCGGAAGCCAGGCTAGGGCCTCCCTAAATTGGTAGTATCACATTTCACCCTTTTATTTATAAATTTTTTCAGTGGAGACCATGAAAGTTGGGGTGACCCCAAGCCTCTTCAGCTGGAGGAATACAGGTGACTGTGCCTGCCTTAAGTTGGTCACCACCCTCGTGTTGGCTACCAATCATGAGACCACTGCAGCGAAGGAATCATGGTCCCAAAGGGGAACTCAAGGTGGCAAAGAAAAGCAGGTTTTCATCATTGCAGGGGCATGCAGAGAGGCTGTGGGTGGCGCAGGCACAGAAAAGATCCAGAAGAGCTGGTGAGACACAAATCAAAACCTAACAACTGTAAATTAGTAAGGCATAGCTTCAATGGAGGATAGCCAGGCTTCCATGAGCCTGAATGGATGCTCTGAGAACCTGCAAAGCAAGCTTTTGTTGTAAAAGGTGAGAACTTACTGCTTTCCATTTGCATCTAAATAGGACAATTAGCATTAAAAGGGCAACTCCAAAAGTTAACCAAGTTACCAGATTTGAAGGGTGAAAAGAAGGCAGGTATCCTGTCCAATAATTGTATGCCAAAGGACACAGCAGTAATAATTTGAACTTTAGTCCCATTAATTTTTGATATGTCAAAAGATAGTTTGAAACATTCCAGGTGACATTAATATTGGCGAGCAGGAGGCATATGACTGTCCTGGACTTTCCTCTTCAGGGCCAGGAAGAGCAATGCTCAGTATACATTTAAAACATTTTTTTTTCTTTCTTTCCTTGCTGGGAAGGGTTTTTCAGCTTGGGTGTGCCTGCTAGTCCCCTTAGACAGATGGATCCTCAGAAAAATGCCTTAAGTAACTTAGGCCAAAATCTTGCAAGGAAAAAGGAAACATGAACCTGAGTTGATCCAAATGCACTTAGAATTTTCTGAAAACAGGCAATGCTAGGTCCGGCATTTATCCTTCTTTGTTTCAAAGGAATGGGGTCTGACTAAAGTGTGGGCTTGAATTCCTGTCCCACCTTAGCAGGAGTACACATGGAAGCATGGAATTAGAAAGCAGATTTGTCCCCAAGAAAGGGAGCTCATACCAACCAGGAGAAGAAAGAAATTCTAATGAACTTTTTAGATGACAATTATATTTTCCTGGTTGCTAGATCTGATGGGATAAAACTCTATAAAAGAAGTCAGAGGAATGAGCAAGTTTGATCTAGCAATATAGTAGTGGCTTTATTATTTTAGAAAAACCTTTATGAACACAATGGCATTTTCATTTGTAGTCCCATAAAAGACTAAAATCAAGCAAGAAAATTTTTCATGAAAGAAAACTTACAATCTATCAGAAAAACAATTGTCATCTATATAAAACATTACTAGTTAAAGACTTATATGCTACCAAAATTATTTGCTCTTATTTTTAAGTATGCATACATGTATTTAAAAATGTCATACCATAATTTTATAGCACACAACAGAAATGAAAAAAAATTAAAGTGGCCATAAACACAAGACACACATGTAAACACAGAACATACAACATGAATAAGCACATGAACAACATTTTACAGGCAACTGTACAATTTACCAGCAACTTTCTTAAAATTACCCTTGAAAGCTTTATCAAAGGTGGATTAACATTTGGGAAAACCTTATTTAAAACAAGACCTCACATTAGTTAAGTCTAGCAGCTTAGCTTAATTATGAAAAACATCTAGCAACAAGACTCCAGTTTAACAGCTTTTTGTCTCTGACCAGGGGGTGACATACAGTGCCCATCAGGATGGAGGGAAGGGCATTGCAGGAGCAGCAAAACTGCAAAAGAAAATCAACAAACCACAATCCAGAACTTCAGAGACTCTATATCAACCACATAGAACTAGGCGAGCCTAATCTTCCCCCATTTTGAAGCTCAGGGACATTTGTGGAAGAGGAGGCGGTAAGATTGTAAGAGCAAAAGAATGAGAGGAGCAATGATTTGCAAGATTCTCCACACTAGTTAGGGCCGAAGTAATCATAATAGGACTTTGCATGCCCTGCGCAATGTCCAACACACTATTGACCTCACAAAGTCTAGCATCGGCTAAAGGCACCAAGATCCTTGGAGGCAAGGGATTGACAGCCACAGTAGTGTTCCTATGCTTAAGGGGAACATGAGAAAGGGTTCAGGGAAATGCCACTGGGTCCTTGTATGTCATCGGAGAGGAGGACCAAGAGGAGAGTTAGGCATACACAATAAAGGACTCTCTGGGAATTGGGGGGGCACTGGGGGATGGGGAGGGAGAGAGGGGGAGCAGGGGGTACAGGGGGAGGAGGAGGGAGGGAGGGAACTGGTCTACCTATTAAGTTTGTATGAGTGGAAATAATAAAAAATGTATTAAAAAAAAAGAAAAACATCTAGCAAGGAAAAACATTCATATCCATAGTCCATTCCCACATATTCTCTGGAGGGATTCAAGATAATAAAACCGCAGCCTCATTCCAAACTTTCTCTAGGCCAGCAGTCTTAACCTCCAGGCCTCTAGTCTCTAGGAGAGATTTTAAGATATGTATCTGGGGCTCCTTATAGTGTGAGGAGAGGTTGCCCATTTTTCTAAAGAACAGAAATTAGCCCATTCCCCACCTGCCTGGGACACACACAGACCAGCCTGGACTCACGGTGACCTAGGTAAGCTCCCCCCACCCACCTACCCCCAAATCCCAGGCAGCCCACTGGATCCAGCTCCTACCCATCAGCCAGCCGGATCCGGCACTGTGCCGGGTGGGGAGGAAACCCTGGGCCACACCCCAGCTCCCCAGGTTAATAGTGCTCCACCACTGCCACCTCCTCACTTTCCCCACCTGCCCTGGACACCTACAGTCCAGCCGGGACTCATGGCGACCTAGGTAAACTCCCCCACACACCCCCAAACCCTGGCAGCCTACTGGTCCAGGCACCTCCCACCAGCCAGCTGGAGCAGGAGCTGCTCCAGGCCAAATAATTCAGCTCAGTGAAAATTGCACAGAAATTGAAAGAAGGTCTTAAGAGTTAAAATGACAATGCCCAAGTTAAAGTGCAAATCAATGAGAAACAACACCCAAGAAAACAAATCTCCCACGAAGGAATTTATCCCATAATGATAGATTCCAACCAGAACAAACCCATGGAAAATAGCCAAGAAAGTCTGACCCAGGATAACAACTTTCAAAGCATGATCATTACCATGTTCAATACTATGAAAGAGGAAATCCGGGAGGAATTAAATAACCGCATCAAACACTTTCAAGAAGAACACAACAGACACTTGGAGGAGTTGAGAAAAATAGTTCAAGAAACAAAAACAGGCATAGAGCAGTTAAAACAGACTCAAGCAGAGTTTAAAACTGAACTAAAAGACAAGTTATCTTCAACCCAAAACTCAACAGAGTCTTATCAGCAGAACTAAGGAAGCAGAAAATAGAGTTTCAGACCTTGAAGACAAAGTAGGAGTACTAACTAGCTCAATGGAAGGGGTTGTTAAAGCCAAAAAGATACTTGAGAGAAATATTCAAGAGTTATGGGACACCCTAAAGAAGCCTAACATGCGTATTCATGGAATACCAGAACAAGAATACCAAAATACCACACCTGAGGAAATTTTTCAAACTATCATCAAGGAAAACTTTCCTCATCTAAAAAAAGAGAGGCCCATCCATATACAAGACACATTCCGCACCCCCAACAGATAAGACCAAAATAGAAACTCGCCACGGCAAATAATAGTTAAAATACTCCTCATTCAAGATAAAGAAATGGTGCTGAGAGCTTCAAAGGGAAAAAAAAGTCACTTTTAAGGTGAACCTATTAAAATAACAAATGACTTCTCAATGGAAACAGTAAAAGCAAGAAGAGCTTGGAGAAATGTACTTCAAATATTGAATGAGCAAAAATGTCAACCCAGGCTGATTTACCCTGCAAAACTATCAGTCATGATCGAGGGAGAAAGAAAAATTTTCCAGCAAAAAGACAACTTGAAGAATACATGTCCACCAAACCAGGCCTTCAAAAAATGCTAGAAAGGATACTCAAACTTTAAGATAAGAACAAGCATATCCAGGAAAACAGAAGGGAAGTATAATATCACCAAAACCTAAAAGCAAAATAATACACTTACAAAAGCCACTAAACATTATAAATGTCCGGAATTAAAAATAGTTTTTCCATTATAACATTAAATGTTAATGGAATTAACTCACCAATCAAGAGATACAGATTACAAACTTGGATTAAAAATCACAATCCATCAATCTGCTGCCTCCAGGAAACCGATCTCACCACAAAAGATAGGCACATCCTAAAAATAAAAGGATGGTCCAAAATTCTGTAAGCTAATGGAACCAGAAAACAGGCAGGGGTAGCCATTATGCTATCAGACAAAGTGGACTTCAAAAAAAAAATCATAACAGACACAGATGGATACTACATTTTAGTCACAAGGACAACTCACCAGAAAGACTTCACAATATTGAACATATATGCACCTAATATAGGCCCCCTACATTCATTAATCAACTCTACAATGTCTAAAGTGAGAAATCAATCCCCAAACGAAAATTCTTAGGGATTTCAACACCGCCCTCTCAACATGGAATAGATCAACAGGTCAAAAGCTTAACAGAGACACTTTGGAACATAATTAAACCCTTAAAGAAATGGACCTTATAGATTTCTATCAAACTTTTCATCCACGCACCAAAGAATACACATTTTTCTCAGCAGCACACGGAACTTTCTCCAAAATAGATCACATTGGGCCATAAAACAAATGTCCACATATACAGGAAAGTTGAAATTCTAGCCTGTATCTTATCAGAGCACCACGGCCTAAAGCTTGACATCCATAACACAACAAACAACAGAAAATACACTAACTCCTGGAAACTTAACACTATGATGCTGAATGAGAATTGGATTCAGGAAGAAATTAAAAGGAAATTCAAGATTTCCTGAAAGAGAACGATAATGAAAATACAATTTACCAAAATCTCTGGGGCACAATGAAAGCTGTCTTGAGAGATAAGTTCATAGTTCTTAACACCTACATCAAAAAAATGGAAACGTCAGAAATAAATAACTAAACAATGCAATAAATAACTTAACTTAACTTAATGCTTTAGAGAAACTAGAGCAATCTGAGCCCAAAAGCAGCAGAAGAGAGGAGATTAGCAAAATAAGGGGAGAAATATCTGAAATTGAGATTAGGAAAACGATACAGAAAATCAACCAGTCAAAAAGCTGTTTTTTTGAAAAAAATCAATAAGATTGATACACCTCTAGCTAAATTAACCAAAAGCAAGAGAGAGAAAACCCAAATTAACAAAATTTAGAAATGAACATGGAGTTATCACTACTGATACCCAAGAAATCCAGAGAATTATAATGTCATACTTCAAAAACTTATACTCTGTGAAGTTTGACAACACAAAAGAGATGGATGAATTTCTAAGTAAACACAACTTACCTAAATTGAATCAGGAAGTTGTGAATTATTTAAATAGTCCTATAACATATAAGGAAATTGAGGAAGTAATCTCAAATCTTCCCACCAAAAAATGTCCTGGACAAGATGGATTCAGCACAGAGTTCTACCAGACATTTAAGGAGCTAATAACACCAATACTCCTTAAACTGTTCCATCAAATACCAAAGGAAGGACTACCAAATTACTTCTATGAAGCTAATAGTGGCTTAATCTCAAAACCTAATAAAGATACACTTAAAAAAGAAAACTATAGGCCAGTCTTTCTGATGAACACAGATGCAAAGAATCTCAACAAAGTCTTAGCAAATTGGATTCACAAACATATCAAAAAGATCATCCATGGGGATCAAGTAGGCTTCATCCCCGGCACACAAGGTTGGTTCAACATACGCAAATCAATAAATGTAATTCACATATAAACCAGTCCGAAGTTCAAGACCACTTGATACTTTCAGTAGATGCAGAAAAAGCTTTTGACAAGATCCAACAGCCTTTTATGATCAAAACGCTAGAGAAGGTTGGAATGGAAGGAACCTTTATCAATATAATAAAAGCTTTATACAACAAGGGAAAAGCAAGGATTCTACTCAATGGGGAAAAACTTGAAGCATTCCCACTTTGATCAGGAACTAGACAAGGCTCTCCACTCTCACCACTTCTATTCAATATTGTACTTGAAGTCTTAGCTGAAGCCATAAGACAAGAAAGGGACATAAAAGGGATTCAAATTGGCAAGGAAGAAGTCAAGTTATCTCTGTTTGCAGATGACATGATCTTATACCTGAGTGATCCCAAAAACTCCACCAAGAAGCTCCTGGAACTAATTGAGAAGTTCAGCAGGGTGGCAGGATACAAAATAAATGTGCAAAAATCAGTGGCCTTCCTATATGCCCAGAATGAAAGAAGTGAAGAAGCCCTGAGAGAAACAATCCCATTTACTATAACCCCTTAAAAAATGAAATAGCAGCAATGTTTACAATAGCAAAGTCATGGAATCAGCCCAAATGTCCAACAGTTGATGAGTGGATAAGGAAACTGTGGTACATCTATACAATGGAGTACTACTCAGCCATCAAAAATGATGAATTACTGGAATTTGCTGGGAAATGGATGTCATTATAAACAATTATATTAAGCGAAGTATCCCAGACCCAGAAAATTAAGCACCGTATGTACTCCCTAATAGGTGGCTCCTAGTACCAAACCCACCCAGCCCACCTAGAGACAGTAATTGCAAGGATTATGAACAGGAGGGATGGGGTAGGAGGGCCACACCAGAAACAAGGAGAGAAGGGACCATGTTACAGCAGGGAAAATAGGCCTCCACCAAGGACCCAAATAAGTAATGAGACATCTGATTAAGTTCACAGACTTTTGTTCCTGATCATTTACTACTGAGGGGGTGTTGTCTCACCAGAAGAGGAGGGCATATAGTCTGGCAGATAAAAAGTAACCATTTGGCAAATGGGTGATAGACCCCTCCCTTAGTATGGTTTCCCACTTTTATTACATCTACCTTTGAGTGTGCTTTTATCACAAGACTCTAACAGCTTTTTGTCGCTGGCCAGGGGGTAACATACAATGCCCACCAGGATGGAGTGAAGGGCATTGCAGGAGCAGCAAAACTGCAAAAGAAAATCAACAAACCACAATCCAGAACTTCAGAGACTCTATATCAACCACCTAGAACTAGGCCAGCTTAGTCTCTCCCCATCTTGAAGCTCAGGGAAATTTGCGGAAGAGGGGGCAGTAAGAGTGTAAGAGCAAAAGGATGGGAGGAGCAATGATATATAAGATACTCTATACTAGTTAGGGCTGAAGCAATCATAATTGGACTTTGCATGCCCTGCGCATTGCCCAACACACTGTTGACCTCACAAAGTCTAGCATCTGCTAAAGGCACCAAGAGCCTTGGAGGTAAAGGATTGGCAGCCACAGCAGTGTTCCTATTCCTAAGGGGAACACAGGAAAGGGTTCAGGGAAAGGCCACTGCGTCCTTGTACGTCATCGGAGAGGAGGGCCCAGAGGAAAATCAGACATGCACAAGAAAGGACTCTCTGGGAATTGGGGCGGGAGGCACTGGGGGATGGGGAGGGAGAGGAGTGGAGAGGGGGAGCAGGGGGTACGGGGGGAGGAGGAGGAAGGAAGGGAACTGGTGTACTTAATAAGTTTGTATGAGCTGAATAAAGAAAAAAAAAGGCCCCAACCATTAAAGGAAGTAAGAGACCTTTATAATGAAAACTTTAAACCCTAAAGAAAGAAATTGCAGAAGACACCAGAAGGTGGAAAGACTTCCCATGTTCCTGGATTGGCACAATCAACATCATAAAAATGACCATCCTACCAAAATCAATATACAGATTCAATGCTATATCAAATAAAATCCCAAAGCAATTCTTTAAAGACGTCGACCAAAGAATCTCAAAATTCATATGGATGCACAAAAGACTCATGATAGCAAAAACAATCCTGAGTAACAAAAATACGGCTGGAGGTATCATACCAAACTTTAATCTATCCTACAAATCCATAGTTGTAAAAACAGCCTGGTATTGGCTCCAAAATAGACACACAGATCAATGGATAAGGGTTGAAGACCCTGATATAAGCCCACAAACTTACTTTGGTCTTTCACAGAGGGGCCCAAAAATCCAATGGAAAAAGAACAGCATCTTCAACAAATAGTGCTGGCAAAACTGGATCTCCACATGCAGAAGATTAAAAATAGACCCGTACTTATCACCATGTACAAGAATTTATTCCAAATGAATCAAGGACCTTGACATAAGGCCAGAGACTATAAAAACCATAGTTGAAAGGATAGGGAACTCCCTCGAGCTGATTGGGCTAGGCCAACAGTTCCTAAGCGGACATTCAATAGCACAGTCACTACAACCAACACTCAACAGATGGGATCTTGTGAAATTAAAGAGCTTCTGTTCAGATAAAGAGATTTTAACTCGAGCACAAAGGCAACCCACAGAATGGGAGAAAACCTTCACTAACCACATATCTGATAGGGCTCTATTATCAAGAGTGCACAAAGAACTTAGAAAACTAAACACCAAGGAAACAAATGGGCCAATTAAAAAAATGGGCTTTGGAAGTTAAAAGAAACTTTACCAAGGACAAAATTAAAATGTCTAACAAATATCTTTAAAAATGCTCCACATCCTTAGCCATCAGGGAAATGCAAATCAAAACTTCCCTGAGATATCTTCTCACCAGGGTAACGATGGGAAAAATCCTCAATAAAAACAATAACAAATGCTTGACAGGATGTGGAGAGAGGGGAACTCTCCTACATTAGTGGTAGGAATGCAGGCTCATACAACCACTCTGGTGAACCATCTGTCGATTCTTAAAGAAATTAAAGATTGCAATGCCATATGACCCTACTATTCCACTCTTGGTAATAACCCCCCATACAGCAAAAATTCACCTCGATAGCACAAGCATGACCATGTTCATAGCAGTATTGTTTACAATAGCAAAGTCATGGAATCAGCTCAAATGTCCAACAGTTGACAAGTGGATAAGGAAAATGTGGTACATTTATATAATGGAATACTACTCAGCCATCAAAAATGATGAATTAATGCAATTTGCTGGGAAATGGATGGAATTAGAAACAATTATATTGAGTGAAGTATCCCAGACATGGAAAATTAAGTGCCATATGTAGTCCCAAATAGGTGGATCCTAGTACCAAACCCACTTAGAGACACTCAAAGAAAAATCTCTGTAATACCTACAGTAATTGTAAAGATTATAATCAGGAGGAATGGGGAAGGAGGGCCCCACCAGAAACAAGCAGAGAAAGTAGGTTACCATCAAGGACTAAAAGTAAGTAATGAGACATCTGGTTAAGTTCACAGACTTTCCTTCCTAATCATTTGCAACTGATGGGGTATGATCTCACCAGAAGGGAAGGGCATATAGGCTGCCAGATAGGAAATAACCATTTTTCAAATGGGTGATTGACCCCTCTCTCACCGCTGTCTCCTACTTTTATTCCATCTACCTTTGAATATACTCTTATAGCAAGACTCTAATTTAACAGGTTTTTATCTCTGGCCAGGGGGTGACATCCAATACCCATCAGGATGGAGCCAAGGGCATTGCAGGAACAGCAATACCGAAAAAAAAAATCAACAAACCATAATTCAGAACATCAGAGACTCTATATTAACCACCTGGAACTGGGTCAGCCTAATCTCTCCCCATCCTGAAGCTCAGGGAAATTTGTGGAAGAGGGGGCAGTAAGATTGTAAGAGCACAAGGATGTGAAGAGTAAAGATATGGAAGATATTCTACACAAGTTATGGCCAAAGAAATCATAATAGGACTTTGCATGACCCGCGCTATGTCCAACACATTATTGACCCCACAAAATCTACCATGGGCTAAAAGCACTAGGATCCTTGGAGGCTAGGGACTGACAGTCACGGTAGTGTTCTTAAACTTAAGGGGGAGGAAGGGGAAAGGGGAGGGGGGAGCAGAGGGGTCAGGGGGAGGTTGAGGGAGGAAGGGGACCGGTATACCTGTTAATTTTGCATGAGCGGAAATAATACTAATACTACTACTAATAATACTAATAATAATAGTAAAAATTTAAAAAAAATTAAAAGAGGCACAGATGAGACAAGGAATGTATTGGGCCCAAATGTCTTATGCTTGGTGGGGGATTTCCACAGTTCATTACTAACCGCCCCCCTGGCTATATGCGCATATGGTGCCTCTGGGTCAGGCCAATTCAATGTAATTGAGTCTGGGCTCCTAGTTCTGAGAGGACCAATTTCTATGTGAACTCCCCTGGAAAAGCCTTGATTTAGAGGGGCTCTTTGATCATGGGGAAATCAAATGAGCGATTGGGGCTCCTTGATTATTGGCAAATCAAGCAAGCCATCGTGTTCCTAAGGACAAACAAGAAAAGGGGAAGAGGAGGGAGCCACCAGCTCACCTTCAGGTGCCGTAAGCACAAGGAACACAAAACCAAAGGGCCGCTCACCGAACTTTACCCGAGTGGGTGTCTCATCTACACGGAAGGCAGCCCTACGTTGGAGTGCCAGATATTGCCGTATCCCCCACCAGGCCAGCGGGGAGGGGGGGGGGTAGGGAAAACAGCGGGGTCTCGGGGCTAGAGGCAAATGGGCAAGCCAGCGATGGGGTCATCACCAGACCACGGGAATCAGGTGAGAAGTAGCAGTGGACAAGATGCAGCAGATTCAGAGTCATTAAGGGGATTTGGGCTTATATAGGGTCAGGGTCCAATCAGGTGTTGCCATCCCTCCTGGGGTGGGAGGTTGGGGACAGCCACCAGTCATTTAACTGTTTACTAGGTATCTATTGCAGGTGTAGGTTAGACAGCCGCTTCCCATTGGTTGTTCATCCCTCCACCTGCATGTCCTCTATTGGGACCCTCTGGGGCATGTCTGTAAGTCCAGGCTTGTCCTGAATTCGGTAGTCAGGCTAGGGCCTCCCTGAATTAGTAGTGCCACATTCCATCACTAACCTATCTTTCTAAACCAAGTATTTGGTCCCAGTTGCTGTACTCTACCAATGACTTTTCCTCAGTTATAGCAGAACTCAATGCTATGTCTGACACTATGCATATATGCATATACAATATTATATATATACATATATATATATAGTAAAATTGGTTTAACTGAGCAGAGACAACATAGTCCAATGAAAAACTTCCAAGCAAAGGGCCTTTTCATGAGAGAACTTTGAGCAATGAGGCCTAGATGTTCATAGGTAAAGGAAAATATTCCATCTGCATACTCCTTGTTGTAATATTTACAGGTCGATGATTTCACAGAAGCTCTTGTGGACATATTCAGAGATAAAACAAGTCACTCTGCTGTACAGCTGTGGCCACCTAATTTTGTACTCAAATATATGTTCCTGAAGCAATAGTTTTACTCACTCTTGCTTTGCTGACAATGAATCCCTTGTGTTTGCTCCCATGGGATTATAATCACCAGTAAAAATCAGGTATATTAATCTTTAGCTTTAAGTTTGTTTTCTTTCCTGAGTCAATGTGACTTGCTGGATAATGTTTAATATTTAATGATAACATTTGAGTCCTAATGTAAATTTCAATGTGTGTAAGAATGTGTTCATCTTGCACTATAGAAGGCATGGAAAGTCATATAGAAATAAATTTCCTAAGAAGTCTTTAGTTAGATAACTCAGTTCCCTCAAGGTTATCTAAGTGGTGTTAGAGGGAGATTTTGAATTGTGATCAACAGTCTCCCTCGATCTAGGGTTAGTATGCCTTTACAAGGACAAGGGGAAGAAAATCACGGAAGCATGTAAAATCAAGTAGGAAATATCACAAAACAAAATTTGTGAGTGGTTCAGATTCCAGCGGATTGAAGGGTTTGGCCAGGGAAAGGGAATCTAACACAAGCTACCCTGATAATGTCACCCCATCTCTTTTTACAGATTGAACTTAATTTACTGTCAATTTATTTAGAGTTTTGTATTTATAGTCAGAAGAAACATTGGGAAGTGAAATTTCTCTTTGTAAAAAAAAAAAAATCCAGATGAGAGGAGTAATGATATCCAAGACACTCCACACGTTAGGGCCGGAAAAAAAAAATCCAAGCAAGTGACTTTTCTGTGTGTGTATGTGTGTGTGTGTGTGTGTGTGTGTGTGTGTGAGAGAGAGAGAGAGAGAGACAGAGAGAGACAGAGAGAGACAGAGAGAGAGAGAGAGCGAGCAAGAAACAGAGAGAGAGAGAGAGAGAGAGAGAGAGAGAGAGAGAGAGAGAGAGAGAGAGAGAGATGGGGGCAGACTGCAAGGCAGGAGACACAGGGTGCTATTCTGCAGTCCAGAGGATAGTGAGTTTAGCTTACTACGTACATCAGGATGCCCTCAAACTTATGACAATCTTTTTGTCTCAGCCTCGTAGTACCAGGATGCTGATATCTCAGGAGTATTCTACCACACCTGCTATATCTTTTCTATTTCTAAAAATATTTTTAATATAATGATTAGAAAAATCATAGTAAAAAATTTGGGCTTTTTGGGGGGCAATATAGATTGGGTGAATTGATTGTTAAACATCTTCAGCTACTTTTTTTTTCAGTTCCAACATTTTATTTTTGTTTTGTTTTGTTTTGTTTT